>JAEMOT010002818.1:34855-55067 GCA_019297695.1 Apostasia ramifera | reverse complement strand
GGGGGGGGGGGGGGGGGGGGGGGAGCTACGGGTGTTGAAAGGGAAGGGGTTGGGTGCACTTCTTTCTATGTGCACGGAAAGATTATCTCCCTATATTGTTGGCAAAGAGCCGGATCGCATTAAGAATCCCCTCTACAGTCATAATGCTCGCCCTGGAACTCCGATCTCTAAGGAATCTCGAACAAAGTCGACAACGCATTGCAGTCATCATGGTGAACAAAAATGCCTTGAGAAAGGATATCCATAAGAAGAGAGAAAAGTAGGAGAAAATGAGAGGAATGAAGGGACTAAATGCAAAAAATATGATTCTCTAATGATTTTTTTTAATTTAAAACATATAGAAGCCGAAGCAACATAACACGACAAGCAGAATCCCACATTTTGAAGCTATAAAAGATCAACTGTCGCATCGCGGCCACAAGGATTGATATGGCGTGGATTGACATGGCGTGTTTTGACCGCCAATGCAAATAGCTATCATGACGATTGATTCTAGAGTTTTGACTCACACTCTGCACACCTAGTGTAGTTACCACATAACCAATCCAATTCATCTCATGGAATCTTGATGTAATGTTATGTAATCTAGATATCATGACATTTAAATGTTATCTTTTGACTAATAATTTTATAATCTAATTGAAAATTATTTATAAATATCATTAAACTAAATAATTAATTTCTCTAAATAACATAACATAACATCAAAATAACATTGAACCAAATACCCCCTTAGAACAATTCACTCTTTGATATTATATTCAGTTATTCAATTATTTATTTGATTCCCATAGCATTCCTGCGGTCTAGTGATTCATCTTTGTTATTATAAAAATAATTTTTTTTTTTTTTTAAATTAAACGGTCATTTGACCGTTGCAATTTACAAACGGTCAAATGACCGTTTTAAATTCTAAAATGACCATTTTAAGATCATTTTAGACTTTTTAATATGTATTCAACTTTCTATAAATAGTACAATTTTTTTATGATAATTCCTACAATTTTTATCAATTAATTTTGTTCTTTTGCTTTGTCAAAAAACCTGCAAACACATTTTAATGGCTTCCCAACGTCGATTCTCTGGCATTTCTTCCTCAAGTCGCCAAGGGAATGTTGATCCGAAATATGTTCCGCAACTCGATCGTCTTCCTGCACTCGGTGAGAACTTTGACGAAACTTCAGAACCTGATCTCGATCGATCTGTGGAATATAATCCTGAGACAAGTGGAGATGTTGGCACCGGCACTAGCCCTCAACGCAATCATCAAGTATCTCTAATAAGTCTCGGACGAAACGCAGTAAGGTATGAGATTTTTTTGATTTACAAATTAAACCGAATAGCAATTCGGAGAGACCTGAATATGTTGCTATTTGTAAAATTTATAAAAATTAATATTCATATAAACAAGATGGTACCGGTGGTGGGACTGGTACATTTAAGAAGCACCTAGTTAGATTTCATAAGTTTGATGAAAAAACTTCCCAACCTACTATTATAGAGCCAACCCAAACACAACTCAATCCACAGAGTGGATCTATGCCGTGGGCTTTTAGAAATGATAAAGCATGTCGAGGTTTAGTTCAATTTGTAGTACGAACCGAACAGCCGTTTACTATATGTGAAAAAAAGGGATTTTTAGAATATATTGTTCAATATTTACAGCCTCATTATACTCGTATTTCTAGGCATACACTTAAAAAAGATTGTATGTCAATGTACGAATAATATAAGAAATCTCTTATTCAACACCTCAGTAATATTAGTTATAGAGTTAGTTTAACATCCGATATTTGGACTAGTATTACTGGCGCGAGTTATTTAGTTGTTACTTGTCATTGGATCGATGGACAGTGGGGAATACAGAAACGGATATTATCGTTAGATGTATTAGATGAGGCCCATACGGGTTCAACTATTTTTTCTTATATTCGCAATGTTTGTAAAATTTATGGTATAGAAAATAAAATTTTTAGTATTACTTTGGATAATGCCTCGAATAATAATTCTGCAGTTAATTTTTTTACAGCAATTTTTAAGACCTCCGCTTTATGGTTCTCTTTTTCATGTTAGATGTGCATGTCATATCATTAATTTATGTGTTTCTAGTGCTTTTAATTCTGAACATTTAATTATCGATAAATTTAAGCATGTTGCAAAATGGATTCGTTTAAATTCAAATGTTAGGCGTGAATGAAAAAGTGTTTGCGTAAGTGCCGGAATAAATTATGTAAAATTTTCATTACCTGTAGAAACTAGGTGAAATTCACTTCATAGTTTATTCGAATCACTTTTACTATACGAAGATTTGCTAACTGCTTTTTACAATTCATATACACTTAATCATGACCTTCAATTATGTTCTTATGATTGAATTTTTTTAAAAAAAGTTTTTGAATTATTGTCCATTTTTAAGGAGTCCACTGAAAACTTCTCAGGTTGTAATTATCCAACTTCACCTATTTTTCTTTCTTATATTTTTCAAATATTTTAAAAAATTTTAGAGTTTAGATCAGATCTAATTTTGAAAACTTTTATTGCTGACATGGAATTAAAATTTAGGAAATATTGGAAAAAAATTTCACTGTTATATTCAATAGCTGTTATTCTTGATCCTCGTCAGGGAACCAAAGCTATTGAAATTTTTTATGCGGAATATTCTGATTTCTTGGGGAGTAATGCCAATGCCAAAAAAGCATCAGTTTTTACAACTCTCCACGAGATATTTTCTCTTTATTATAGTGAGCAGATTGCGAGCAGGAATTAATATCGAACGTGTGGAAAGTCAAACAGAAATACAGAAAAAGCCCGACATTTTCAACGTTCTTAGGTCGGCGGCGGCAAAAAGATCTGTTGCTACAGATAAAGGAAAAGCAACTATTGAAGAGCAATCTACACCACAGAGTCAACCCCCTACAAATTTGAACGAATTGCAGTTATATTTACGTCTCGGGGAGAAATTTGATGATGATATGAGCTTATTGGAGTGATAGAAAAGCTCATCAAAATAATATCTCATTTTATCTGCTTTGGTCCGAGATGTACTAGCAGCACAAGCATCAACTATAGCTTCTAAATCATCCTTTTTCACCATACGAAGAATAGTAGGAGATTACAGAAGTAGTTTGTCTCCTGCAACTCTTTGCATGCTTACCTGTCTACAGAATTGGTTTGCTGCTGAGTCCCAAAATCAACAATATAATTTCGTGGACGAATTTAAGGATAATAGTTCAAAAGAAGAGGAGTACTCGAGAAGAATTCTTTGTAATTACGACGAATAATTTTTTTATATGAAATATTTGTACGAACTGTAATTATTTTTTATAAATAATTACGTTAATGTTAATAAAATTTCTTAGATTTTTTTATATTAATTTTGTCAGAAATATTACAAAATATATAATTTTTTTTATAAAATACATAAAAAAAATATATTTTTAAATTAATTTACCCGATTGACCCGATCCGACTCAAATATATGGATCCGGACCGGACTCGGACTGGATGCAAGGTAGGCTAACCGGTTCCGGACCGGATCCAGAACCGGTTGGAACCGGACCAGACTGGTTCCAGGTCCAACCGGTCCGGTCCGGTCCGGTCCGGTCCGGTAACCAGCCCTATCAGGCACCCACTCTTCTGAGATGCTTAAAACTTAGAGGCCTGAGAACAACAATCTAACAATAAGGGAAATAATAAATTGATAATGAGGAGAATTTTAATATGGCAGGTCTAATGCCTGATGGTTCTAGCTTGTTGAAAACTATCTTCATTCAAGACGATGAACCCATGCTTTAAGCTAGCTGGGAGTCTAGGGAAGTGTTTAGTAGATCCTTTGATACAGCCAAGATGGCAGAAAGAGCTTCACAGAGGATGATAGTTGTTATATGAACGTAGGAATAGAATGACTTTTGTAATGCATGTTATGCATCAATCAAGTGCATGAACGATGGACAATGCATAAAAGAATTAGAGGTGGCAATATATGACCTGGTCTGAGAAACTTAACTTAAACTTGACTCAAATTTTTTTGAAATCAATCATAAATTTTGATTTATTTATTAAAAGGTCAAGTTTGAGTTGCACATCATTGAGTCAAGTTGGGTGAGCAAGTCAAACCGATCTATTTATTAATTTGGTCAAATTTGTATCATTGATTTTGACTCATTTAATGATCATATTGAGTTCAGGTTGAGCTATTTGGGTTAAACCTGATCTGCCAACCCATTCGCTACCCCCTAAAAGAAACTACGGTCTAAAACCCTGGTAGACTTCCTTCGACATGCGTTTAATGAATTCCCAAATAACTGTACAATTTTCATAATTCTTGAAGGGACATGCTTGGAGACATAGATTGTGGTGATTATTTCAAATCATTTGTAATTCAGATGAATGCCTTTATTTACCTATCACCCAAGCCTTTCAATTGACCTCCTTTATATCTTGTGACTATCTATGGTGAATGTGTTATTCTGTTTTATTAAAAATTAAAAATTTATTTAGGGGGCGTTTGGTTCATTGTTATTTTGGTGTTATGTTATGTAATCTAGATATCATCTTTTGACTAATAATTTTATAATCTAATAAAAGATTATTTATAAATGTCATTAAATCAAATAATTGTCTTCTTTAGATAATATAACATAACATCAAGATAATATTGAACCAAACGCCCCCTTAGGTCATTTCCCAAATGACATTTCTAGTTTGATTCATTGTTTTTGTTCTTGCAAAGTTTCCAATGTAAACAACATCACAAGTAGTGTTGTCATTTATTTAACCCATCTAAGTACTTTAGCTGATTTTGATTAAGCTAGGGGAATATCTCAATGATTTTTGAAGCATTCTTAAAGAGGGTGTGATTTAATATACTTTTTGGCACTTTTAGTTTTTAATATAATTGGCTAAGGCAAGACTTTCAGGAACATTTATGTTGTACTATTCAAACGATAACTAAGTAGTATCTTGGTATTAAAGTTTGTTGTGCTACTTTGTCTTCTTTGAAAGCAATCAGTGTTTCTCCTATGCTATGACATGGTAGTTTTTTATTACATGTCTCTTCATTTTAAGAGAAGAAATGAGAGAATTCTGCTAGCAGGCAACACACAAGTGTCTCGTTGGCAGCATAGAGAGGAGAAAGACTATGAATAAGGAGACAAGTAGTGATAAAGCACATGAAAGTATAAAAAGAAAGAGATTTAGATGATTCGGAGAGATCCTCCTATTTCTATCGGCCAAGCCAGTCCAAATTCCTCTATATACTCTGAAAATCCCCTAAAAGGTAAGTGCAAGGTATTTGAAAGAGGGAGAGAAAAAAGCTAGTATAATAATTAGAAGAGTAAGTATACTCAGGATTCAACCCCTCTTACCTTTATCTAAATCCCAGTCTTTATAGTAGGTGTAGGGAGACTAGATGGGAGCAGGGGTTTCCCCTTATTTCAACTACTTGGCTCTGTTTGTTTGCCCGTTTAAAATTAACCTGGTTTAATTTTAATCAGGTATATCACATCATACATAAAATTTAATATTAAAAAATAACTTTATTTCATATCTTATACACATTACTAAAATAATAATAACTTATATCATATCCCTCACATATCCCAACATAATAACTAACTTTATATCACATCCCTCACACACCCCAACATAATAACTAACTTTACTTCACATCATTCATAATTTTCAATAGAAAATATCTCTATCCAAATTTAATTTTAACCTTACAAACAAACAGACCCTAGGGTGAGCTAGAGGCTTGGGCGGCTTGGATCTGGCTACATGGACCCGAGCGCAGTGGCTTTGGCAAGAGAATCGACTCAACAGTCTATGATATCAGGGGAGTAGTTGGATGGTTAGCCCGGTGGTGCCCTCATGCGTCATTTCTTCGTAAAATCAACATAGCCTATTTCTCAAAAGAGCATACAAGATCTTTCAACTATCACCACTCTTGCCCACCACCTACTTAGAATAGAAGAGACATACAGGAGGAGGCACACCATGAAGGGGACATGATAGGAAGGTAAGTGATCGTACTGTCCTAAGAAGGTAGGCTAGGCCACACACACATAGATGGAGCAGATACAGAGCAGATATGAACTTCTACTACTGATTGCACCAACGGTGAGATGAAGCTTTCCTTATTCTGTCTACTATATGTCTACTGGCTTGTCTTAGTGATGATTTAGGCAGCTGAGTTATTGTCACATGGATGGTTGTGATACACTTGAGTCTTCTGTCTAAGCACCTTGTTTGTAATTTATTAAATTATTGTTATGCACATGGATTTGAGTAACTTCTATGAAGATGATGTTACAAACTTAATATCAACCTTAGATGAGCTTATGATAATAATCAAGACTATTATTGAACTAGCTCAATCAATCCAATCTACATTAAGAATTCCTCATACATAGTACTATAGACCTTGTCCTAGAAAAGTGTATGTAGAGAAGATTTTAAGCTTAAAGCAAGCATGAAGTTTAGGTATATAATTGCTTCCGTATGTTGGCATAAGTTTTCATTAATTTAAGAGAAACATCATGGTGAAATGTGGTCTTCTCACTAACATTAGGTTTATGCCAGCAGTGAAACAATTAATCATTTTTCTGTAAGTAGTTGCTTATGTAGATAGCTATCATTTTGTTGTGAATTCTTCTGACTTTTATTGGTTATGAATAGTTGAAACGTTAATCATGTGCTATGAGGTATCTTGTTCTTGAAGGATGGTTGCATTATGTGATGCAATCACACCTTGTCATTCTTACATTAAGAACAGCTCAAAATTTTTACTCATATTTGAAAGATATTTTGGGTGTAATCAATATAACATATTCCCACAATAAGTTCTATTAAAAAACAAAATTGATATAAAAATAGAAAATATTATCACAGAATGTTATGGTAGTTTTTTTTTATTAGCAGTTTGTGTTTGTAGCAACTAGGTTGGGGGATCAATTACTAACTTGTGCATTTTGAAATGGCCAGTTAAATGAGGTAGATTTTTCGTACCTTCATAATGACACTTTTTTTAACTAATAGGAAGGATGTAAATGGTTGAGTTGAAATATACGAATACAAAACAAGTTTGTGGGACTACATGAGGTTACAATGTAGATATGACAACCTGCAAGGAACAATTCATGGTGTATCCTCAAAGAATGGTTTAATGTGTTAACCGATATAAAACAATGCCAATTTCCTTTTAGCATGTAGGCTGACATCATATTTATATGTTAGCTTTTGCATAACTATATTAGTAGGTATCATAGATAAGATATTTTTCAATATGTTTAAGACCGATATGAAGCATGTCCCGAGCCTAAATGAGATGTCACCACTCTAGAAATCACCTTAACAAACATCCACTTGTGAACAATGAAGAGAGGAGGCCATACAAACAATTATTACCAAGAAATTGTGCATACACAATGTTAGCATTGCTAGCTAATTTTAATTATTTGTAAGTATCATCAAGCTTAAGTATAATAATTTTTTTACTTATTACAGATATTAAATAGATCAAATAATATTTGATGTAATGATAGTATCAATTCCCTCTTTACACCCTATCAAAAAGAAAAAACTCTTTTAAGGCTTTGAGGAGATTTTTGTAGGCTACTCTACTACTCTTTTCAGAGATTTTCTCATGTATAATAGTCTTTAAATCATTTTTGCAAAAACTGGAATAATTTTGGATGAGTATATAATATATATGGGATAATTTCACTTAGGCCCCTGAAATCACCTTGCTTGACCATCAAAGTCCACAAATCTCAAAACATGCCACTCAGGACCACAAAAAATATTACATGGGACATCGCGGTCCCATAGTGATAGAATCTATTATGTATTGTAAAAATGACAAAAATACAATTCCTTAATCTATTAATTTTCGAAATTATACCATTGAGGCCGTCGTCTGGGCCGGTCACCTGCGCTTGAGGCAGCTGCAGCTAGCGGACATCGGAGCACGAATGCCCAACTTGACGCCCCCTCATGGATACTCTGCTCACGAGGCCTTTCGCAAGTGGCCCGCGCGTAGGCGCGCTGCGGCCGCCGGTGAGCGATGTCGAAGCGCATGGCCCCGCGCAGACCGCACCCATGCGAACGCTGACGCTCGGAGCCGCACACTGTAGCGACCCGCATGGGGACGCTGACGCTCGGGGCNTCTGCGCGGGAGGTGGCGCGCGGCAGTGACCCATGGAGGATGTCGCGTCCGCATGCTGTCGGCCGCCTGCGCGCCAACGCCAACGTTCAAGGCCGCATGCAGGCGACCCGTGCGTGGATGCGCGTGAGGGGTAAAATAGTATTTGAAAAATATTTAATTTAATTTAATTTAATTTAATTTAATTTAATTTAATTTTTTGATGAAATAATGATATTTTAAGTGGAAAATATTATGTTGGACTTGACTGGAAGCTTTTTGAAAATAACTATCCTAGTGAATTATATAATAATTATTGTAGATTTGGACGACATATTTTGATATTTATAGACCTTTATGACAAATTAGACTAACCTCAAAGACCTAAGTGGAATTACCCCTATATATGTATATTTTATTTGTCATGCATTTAAAGTGAAAGTCTAAATAACTCAAAAACATAAATTTGATCATAAATTAATTAAAATTGAGAATTAATATAAATTTTTTTTTATACATATAAGATATTATAATATTATAATTTTGGCTTGAGATCATAGATTATAATGTTGCTTTTCACGTGACTGATCTGTCCTTGCGTCAATTGGGCTTTTCAAAGCATACAAGGCTAATTGATTTATGTTTTTAATCTTATTTAGCTTTGGTTTTCTGCATAGCCAAAGTTTTTTGTGCTTAAACTTGGATTTTTTTATTCTATTTAAGTTGCTACTTGAATAAAAAAGTATATAGTTTTAGTCAGTTTTTAGAAGTTTTGCTTCATATTCCCTTGTTTTCAACTATTACCTTAATTTTTTTTCAAATTTTCACATAAATATTTTTGTGAGTTTTCTTTGGACTTTTATGAGTTTTATTTAGTAACTATTGCATGCATAGAATTTTTCATTATAATATTTTTTTTAATTCAAGTTGTATTTTAAGCTAGCTAGTTTAATAAATTTTTATTTTTTCTTTTTTCATCTCCATTAGTGGAGATTTGTGAGGCTTAGGATATAGCTCGGTAAAAATTTAAGTGGATTAGATTAATTCTAAAATAAATCGTATGGTTCGCTTCATAGCTTGAAAGAAACAAGTTGTGTAGAGTTATTTGGCTTTAGTTCCCATTGATAAAACTGGTGATCTTAGTGCTAAATCCCACTCAAGCATTTCTATCCTTTTATTCCTTTCATTTTTTAACTTGATTGATATAATTTATATTAAATCAGATTTAAGCATCATCAAAATCTTGATACTTTCATATAAAAGTTCTATAATTAAAACAATTTAAATTGATAAATATTTTGAGCTGAACCGAATTGCTGCAAATTAATTTTGCTGTGTTCAGTTTGGTTCTTAATTAATTACAATTGTCCTCATTCACTTAGTAATTACTTCATAGCATTTTTTGTTGGCTGGGTTAAAGAAACAACTCAACTAATTTGCAGCCTATAAAATTCAAGTTTAGATATACATATAAATATAAAATTACTTAAAGTCTTATTAGTACTCAATTAAACTTTATTAATTACATGTCATTAAAACATAATTATTTTATATATTTAACACTTATAATTTTAATATTATATATTATATATTAACTATTAAAATTATATAAAAATTATATTTAACATATATAAAACTCATGTCACAAAAATTATAATATATATGTAATAAAAGTTGTAATTATTATATAATTCTAGTGATATGTTTCTATTTTTTTTTCTATTAATCCTAATTAACTCTCGCTTTTGGAAAATCTGCTGGCTTAAGATATATATCACTTTCACTGGTGTTTCTTTTGGGTCATCAAGTGCATGTTAGTGAGTCTATAATGATGGAGCTTTACAGTACATCCTCTTCAAATGCACGTTTGTCGTACCTAATTGATAATGGCTTTAGGTTTTACTTAGCACAGGCAATTAATATTTGCCAGTGCAATAAGTTCGAAGTCAAAGGAAGGGATCACCATGCTACGATTTGTAGGTATGGAGATCTATGTCTTTATGGGGAGGTTCTAGCAGTAGTTTATGCCTTCGTATAAAATTCTATATAAATGTCCTGCCATGGTGCATAGTACATAACGGTATTGTTAGTACGTAGTGGGACTCAATTAATTAAGAATGATTTTCTAGCGAAAACCTATATTAATGTGGCTTTTAACAGCCTTGTGGTTGAGTTATGAGGCTGAGGCACGAGATCTAGCATGGTGGCTGAGGCACGAGATCTAGCACCTCTATTTCATCTCATAGTTGGGTCACGAGATAAAAATTGAATTATCTAGCGTGCCTTTCGCAGTATTATTGCTATGTATCAAATGTTGCGATGGTTAACTATTGATTGTTAATCTATACATTAGCCGTTGTTGCAATGGGCCTCTTTGTGACACATGTCTCATTTATTAGGAATATTTTGAATAATCAATATATAATTTATATAATTGTTACTCAAAAAATAATATCTAGTATTAAAAATTTAAATTACATATTACCAAGATAATACTGTACTTTACGCGAAATGTAAATAAGTATGGTATTCCAATTAAAATTTAGGCAAAATGTAGCGCGCACTGGTTAAAAGAAAAAAGAGAGAATTAAATGGGCAACCTGGAAGTAAATAATTTCGTATTATGATCTCTCTGGCAAAGAAGAAAGGTCGACAGTGAAATTGTCAGCTCATGCTCTGCTGCTGACAAATTAATAAACTTGCACTCAGCAAAGCTACTGCACCGGATAAGACGGAATCAAGTTTACTATCGAACCACTTAATGTTGACAAAAAGAAAAGCACAATATTATGTACGTATAGCTAGCAGCAGTTGACAAAACTTTTGATCCCCAGCAGCAGGCATCCTTGCTAGCTCCTATATATATACACTTTAATTGAGCTGGACCAGCTAATTGTATATATAAAGCAAGCCAGCTGGATCTCCAGTATATATCCATGACTTTGCACACACCCACACACAGTGACACAATAACAAAGATTTTATAGCTGAGAGTCATTTTTTTATAACGGATTCTTAATTTGTCACTTAATTAATTAGTATTATTGTTTTCTAAAAATGGCAGATAGTCCAATCCTTGTTTTACAGCAGATGGTATGATAATGAAGGATCAGATCTACAAGTCTGATACTTCCGATCGTTTGGCTAGCCATATAATCCATTTACAGGTAGATGTCCAATTTTGGAACAGCGATATATTGTTGATTTACAAAAAGAACTTTTGCAGGAAATCACTAACATTCTACTCTCCACCTAGATGTAAGAATAGTGAAGTAATTTTTTTTGGCTCACTTGGCTAGCAACGTAACTGAAAGCAATTCTATTTAAGTTTAATTTGCAGCGGTGACAGTTGTCAGGGTGATGCATTATTTTTCACTTGATCTAATTTAGGGAGCATTTGGTTCAGTGTTATCTCAATGTCAATATTATTTAGATGTCATGTTATCTAAATGTCATTGTTATTCATCAATGGACATTTGTTTGGTTCAATATTATGATATTAGAAAATATCAATGCTATCTAAATTATTTTTATTTAGTTGGAAGTTATTGATATTATAATGATAAATTGACGGTGTTATCTTGAGATGTCGCCCGATTTGGGGTGGCATCTGGATGTCAGTGTGTAATGGTATATTTGTAAATAATTATAATATTATTTAAAGATGTCATTAAACTAAACAATTACTTTCTAAAGATAACATAACATAACATTGAGATAACACTGAACCAATCGCCCCCTTAGTACTGTATAAACTCATTTAAATAAAAATGGCAGCATAGTATTCCTAATGCATGGTTTACCTCATAAGTAACTTCAAGCTTTGAACTCAATTAGAATTCTTATGTGGCACCTATATGGCATGTAGCAATGGTGTCACATAGACAAAAGTAGCTATTTAGTCTATATGGCATCATTTTCATAAAGCAATTTTAATTGAATTGAAAGTTTGGAGATATTTATTAAAGATGTGTAACAATATTACCCTTCATCTTAATGTGATTAATAATTTTTGAGGTGCCTTATAAATAGGAAGTTCCTTTAATTTATAATGTACGGAACCAATATGCTTTTAGTACTCTGCTGCGCGCTCGCAGCTCTATAGCGCAATTAATATCGGATATCTACATTCTGCTTAATTCTGTTGATTTGAAGTATTCAGATCTAGGGGTGAGAGTTTAGCTTGAAAATTAATATTTACTCGATGTTTAAATCGATATTTAGTTTGAATTAATCTTATAGGTATGGTTAACCCAATTTTAAATACTATCAAAGCTAATTTTTTTTTAAAAAAATTCAACTCTCGAAGGACTTGAGGTAAATGGATTAAAGCTCGAGCTAGCTCGAAATTAAAATGACCCAGCTCAAACTCAAGTCAAATTAAAATGAGCCCAAGTTGAGCCATGCTTGGCTTGGCTCAAACTCGAATTATCCTCACCCCTATTTAGACCTGTTCAGTTCACATGCAACATTGAATAAAATACCATCTTATATATAGCAATGGACTAAGTTTATGTAATAGTACGCAATTAATGTGTTAAGCACGACAACATAGATATGCTAAATAGATGATAATTAATGCACTAAGAAAATGTTCTATAGTTATGAATTCATTTGATAAACACAGTTACCCTAAATTCTAAATCCTATGACTATATATTAATTTGTTAGTATTATTCTTCCCCTAGATGACCACATCATCATATCTCTAATGAGAGATCTAGCTCATGCTACTCCTTTGCCTTGCTTGTAATGGGCCATCTACATTATTAACCTTGAGCTAACCAAAAGGGAGGAATTCAATGGTCTTCAGTGGGTATCTAATGGCGCCCCAAATGGGCAATAAATTGGTTTAAGTTGGTCTCAATTATGCTCATTACATAAACCACTATAGAAAACTTAGTAGGAACTGATAAATCTTGGACTTCGGAGTTTCTGCCTCTACTGGTAAACCTAGACCAAGTCACCTACATATTGTGTTAGTTTTGCCTTGTAGCTTTGACCATTGTTTGGAGATGTTCCTATAAAGAAAACACATATGATTGGAGAAATTGAGTATATTTCATTTAAAATAGCCTCTTCACTTACTTGCACACCCTACAGTACTAATATGGTAAAAGTCCTCTTGAGTGTTACGTTCCTATAGGCATTGGTTTTAGTTCACTCGCTCTCTTCGATATACTTAACCAAAGCATGGTGGTAATAGCATCTTTACAATTTCTCCAAAGAGAAGTCTTTATTCTGCATATGTGTTATGCTGTCAACCTAAAACTATCCCTAACATAATACTGTAGTTTGGACATTTAGTTTATCAGACTCAACCCAAACTAGGGTGTCTTTGCCAATGAGTCTAGCTCTATAGATGACTCTATTCCATGCATGTTCCATCTCGCCACCAACCAATTGCATGCATGATCATATATATAGAATTATGTCCCATTTATCTTTTTTTTTTTTTGAAAATCAGCCTTGGCCTATAGAACTTAAAAAAAGAGTACATCAATTACGCGAAGACTCAAGATCTTCTATAAGGATAGAGTAAAAGTCACGTCGGAAGGATATTACCCCTTCTCACACTATATCATCCATTATAGTAAAAGAAACAACAAAATCAGCCACTCTATTGATGAATCTATACACATAATATCCAATCTATCATCAATAATGATTTGTACTACTTGGTGTCAGAGTGCTTGTCAACTTACATATTAATAAAAGTTAGCCAGAGCTATTAATGGGTCATAGTTAACTCAAGGTCTTCCATAAAAGACACTAGTAAATGCTATTATGCAAAAATCAAGTTATATGTATGTTGCCTAGAACTACCTCTCCACCTAGGCAATAATTAAGTTTTCACACTTGAGTCGCCTAGATCTTCTTAGCTCAAAGAGGTGGGTTCTAGCTGTGTACTTTGTCTTGAAGCTGACTCTCTAGGTGCACTCCCCCTTGCTCAAGAGTCTATTTTCTAAATTCAATATATATATATGCCAGCTATGCTTGGCGACAATAGCATTTTGGTTTGCACATTTCCTTCCATTAAGGGACATAGTGTAAAGCCTTAGTCTCTACATTGTTGCTTCATAAGAAGCTCTTAATAAGCTTTTCAATGACATTACTAACACTTACTGGGGCTTATGTGTGTGAGATTACGTACATTGGCATGGATGATATAGTGCTGTTGATGAGAGGAATCCCCGAAACTCAAATCTTACATACAGCACACGAAATAATGCGCTAACTGATTACTTAGGCACCATTAGTTTTGAATTAGTTAAAAATTAACCTAGTTTAATTTTAATCTGACATATCACATCACACATAAAATTTAATATTAAAAATTAACTTTATTTCACATCCTATACACATAATTATTAAAATAACAACTAACTTATATCATATCCCTCATATATCCCAATTTAATAACTAATTTTATATCGCATTCCTCATATATCCCAACATAATAACTAATTTTATTTCACATTATTCACAACTTTTAATAAAAAAATATTTTTATCTAAATTTAATTTTAATCTTGTTAAATTTAACATTTCAGACAAACAGACCCTTAGTGATGGGTGATCTAAAGTCGACCTTGTTGGGTCTATGGTTGGAGAGAGGAATCCCCGAAACTCAAATCTCTTTTCGATGATGACTTTTAACTTTATGGAGGTGATGCAACTAAAGAAGATGAGTAACTTCTTAAAGTTAGCTGCTTGTCTAGCTAAGTGAAAGGGAGTAATTATCAAAGATAGACTTGAGGCGTCTTAGGGGGTAGCTTCACCAAAAAGGAGTAGGCCATTAAATGAGGTGGAAGTGGCCGGGGAGGTTTCGTATCTGAAAGGTTAAGGCCTCGTTTGGTTCGAGGTGAGATTTTTGTCCAATACAAATTTCAACTATAAAAATCAACTTTATTTCACATTCAATACAAATACAAATATTAGAATTGAAAGTATTTCACATTTTACATACTTTCTAATAGTAAAATAAATTTCTCTCTCATTAAATTTAAAAAATAAAATAATTTTTTTTTTATGTCTAAAAAAAAAGCTCGAACCAAACGAGGCTTAAGAATGCCCCTAATAATCCCCTGATCTTTGCACTATGGAGCATGATTCTCAGAAGCTTCAAAAAACATATATAAGACACATACATGGGGGAAAGTGGGAAAGCTTTTTAAGACTTTTGAAAAATGCTTTTATCTATTAAATATAAGTGCATTGTTAAATGAAAAATGTCATCCAATAAATAAAAGCTTCATCTAATGTCGCTAAAATCTTGCTACTTTTGTGGGCTACATGTATGATATTTTCTAATAGAATATCACATGCATGTACGAATTTGAGGAGCAAGCTAGCTAGGTAACTAAGCTATGCATTACAGCCCATCGCAGAGCAATTCAAGCCAGCCCATTCGGCGCCAGCCGCCAGCTCCGTCTCGCTTAAGTTAATTTGCTTCTGGAAATGGAAACCGGCCGTGAAGATCTAGCTAGCTTAGCCTAGCTAGGATAAGCTTCTATATATAGGCTGTGACTTTGACTGCATGGCCGGTGTACCCTAAAAATTGTAGAATAAAAATAAGGCATGTATTATACTCTATTAATGTTTTTTTTTATTTAGGATACTTTTATTTTTATAGGACTTAAAAGAGAATTACATATGTCACTTTTAAAGAATAATTTTTTACTTATTGGATCCTTAAAATTAAATATTTCTATATACTACTTTATACTTTGAATTAAAATTACAAATTGCACTCTCTCTACTAAGTTGTGAAATATCTAATCATTAATCATTATCTTATTTAAAAAAAAGAAGATCTAATCATTTATTAATATGAAGCGGTGATATTTATAATTATATATTCAAAATATAAGGTGACATATGTAAACATTTGATATTGAAAGTTAAATGAGTAAAATCCCTTTTATGGGTGACAAATACAATAATTCCTTGAATTTACTAAAAATACATATCTTCTATTTCATAGAGCATTTACATACATGCATGCCACTCAAATATTTTGAATACTATATATTTTTTTAAAAACACAGGACCTTTAGTATAAATTTTGTAAATAAAATAACATGTAAGAAATATCTAAAATTTTAGATTAGTATGTAGTATCTCTTTTTCTGTGGTTTACACTTGTCAAACACAAAATGATAAGTTACTAGCTTCGCAGTTTTAAGAGGACTTACATATTTAGACATAAAACATATATAGTCGTGCATGTGTGCATATATATTAAATAAAAAAATATCATTTAAGCTATCACAAGAAAGTACAACTCATTCCACCAAGATGTAAAAGGCCTAAAGGTATCATTTGAGGAACATAGTATCTCTCCAGCGACCTCATTTGAGATCGAATTATCGATCTGAGTTCACTACAAAGAAAAAGGAATAGCAGACCATTTGCAACAGATTTGTGATAGGTGCACAAATCTGAGTTGTTACCACAAAGCTATCACAAACTTTGCAATAGATTTGTGCTAAAATCTATCGCAAATAATAAATAATTACAATAAATTATGTGTACATATTTATGTTACAATTAATCTATCACAAAGATCAAGATTTTGGGCCGAAAGTGGCTCGCCCTTGGGCCCAAGAGTGATTTGTCATTGTTGTTTCCTCTAGTTGTCATCATTACTCGCTGTCATCCATTGCTGCTAGACTACCGTCTTTCCTCATCATTGACTGTGGCCGGCCATTGGATTGGGAATCTCCCCCCTCTTCTCCCTTCTTCCCCATTCTCTTCTTTCTTTTCATTTCATGGAGCTTCGCCAGCTGCAACCGCACTGCCAGTAGCCCCCTCCCTCCTATTCTCCCCTCCTCCTCGTCTTCCCCTTTCCTTCTTCCCCCTCCTCTTTTCCCTCCTTTTCCCTCTCCTCCTCTCTTCCTCCTTTCCCCCTTCTCTTCTTCCTCTTCTGCTTCTTCCCTATTTCTTGCTTTCTCTTCTCTCCTTTTCCTCCTCTTTTTCCTTTCCTCTTCTTCCTTCTTCTCTCTTCCCCTTTCTTTAATGTTGGTGACAATTAAAACTAATGTTAGAACTATTTAAAATTGAATAATAAAATGAGTATCATTAAAATAAAAAATAATAAATGTAATATATATTAGGAGAAGGAAAAAAATATTGGATTCAGAAAACCTAGCTACCAGTTAGGTTGTTTGATACCGAATAGAATTTAACACCCAATAGTCGCATAATAACTAGTTGGCGGGCGCACGAAATGACACAGAGATGTCGTTCCTACTTCTGCTTTATATGGCTATAGGAAACATAAAATAAATATAAATTATTTTCTATGAAGAAGTGTATAAAATTATTATAAATATAAAAATATTTCGTAAATGCATTTTTTTATGTTTCTTGTGACCATACAAAGTATAAATAAAATGCTTCTATTAGTATATTATAGGCCTTTTACAGCAGTTCTAAATTGACTTACAATGATAAGCACAACCGCCTCAAATAAAAGAGTCATAAAATGTTAATGAAAAACTAAAATAAGATTAAAAAATTATTATGACAGTTGAGATTCACCGTTTAAATAGATGATAGATGATAATTGACTACGGTCATACTCCTCCATCATATATAGTTATTTTTTAAAATTTTACACACACTATTTAGCTAGTGTAAATCCTACAGTGTACAATAATGTTGGAGGCAAATCAAATAGTATAGCAATATATAGACGCAACTTATATAAACTAACAATCTCCATTCATTGAACAACCCTCATTCATCTAAATTAATAATAATAAAATTTTAAACAACTGTTCTATTGATCACGTACACTAAAGGTATTTCTGAAAGTCTTAAAATATAATATGACATAGATACATAAGTGTATAATATCCGTACTTAATATCATCATTTTGCCTTGGGCACTAATCATACACAAAATAAAATATATTATAATATATTTTAAAAAAGATCAATGATTTTGAAATAGTCTCACAAATCATTGTATCGAAGGCAGATACTATTTAATTTTGTTAGAATACTATATTTTTCATTGATATCATTTGCACACATCTTTCACTAATATGTCCTTGATTTTGAACACTTTCAAAAATTATTATACCTGTTTCAATATAAAATACAATTATTAAAGCAAACATTTATTAATCCTCTCATAATACATCCCTAATTTATGAAGCATCTTCTTTGCTTCATATGTTAAAATCAAAAATTCATTCAGCATTGGTAAGTTCTCTTTCGATGGAAGAAACAACTCTGTAAAGCACTTATTGTTGGTTTCTCCTTTGTGGTAATATTGAGATTTTGATATTTAGCGTTATATTTAAATTAATTTGTACTAACGAAATTGTATAGTGCTTTTAATCATAGGTTTATTAAAATTATATCAAAATTGTGATCAAGTTAGATAATTGAAAATATTTATTTATGCTAAAATTGAGATTCATGAATCAAGTTGGAGAAAAGTGATCAAGCATTCAAGATTAACTGGAGCAAACGTCATCTATATTATTGCATCTTTTATTTTTATTTGAGAGTAAAATTTTTGCAAGGTCGATCTTGATTGCTAGAATAACTTGGATGCGAGTTTGAGCACTTTAAATCTTATACGTGTTAATTAAATAATCTTAAAATTAATTAAAAAATTGAAATTTATTTTAATGTATTGCCTAGTAGTAGTGATGTTAATCTGAAGGTTGACCTTGGCTATGCTAGCTCCAGAGAAGCTCTAGGTTAGTTGGAAGGCAACTTGCAAAGTGAGGTTGACCTTCGACAAAAAACATTGGTCATGCATCTTAGGGGATTTTTTCAAGTTAACCTGAAGGCGACCTCAGTAATGAGGTCGATCTAAGGTCAACCTTGGACCTGGTCATTAGCCTGCTTTGAATCTCTAACAGTTAGTTAGGGGTCGACCTAAGGTCGATCGCCAGGTCTCTTTCAACCCATTTTTCTAGTTGTTGGATCATTCATTATATAAAGAGATAGAGGTTTTATTTTTTTATTTTTTTATTGAAATTCGGCCGTAGCCTATAATATTATAACAGTAAAAAAAGATACATCAAGTACAAAAGGTAAAGCTTTCAAGTGAAGATTTAATTAAGTATTCAAGGTGATCTAAGTATAACTTAGACTTAAGTGCTTAAGCTCTTCATCCACTCTTTTTAATTCTAGCTCTCTAGATTCAAGCATAGGAAAGACGAGTGAGTGAATTTTCTTTTATTGTAATATCTTTGCCTTTTTCTTTTGCCTTCACCTTGTTGTGAAGAGGGTCTTCAAATAAGAGTTGGAGCAGGTGAGTGAGTGTGCCCTCACTTAAAGGTGAGAAGGACCTCTAATGAATGGATTGAGGAGAATTTATATATGGGCTTCTCAACCTAAACTAAAGAGCATATTATAGTGAGATTTTTCAATCAGGGTGGGGCGAATTAGGCACGTGTTTGATTTTTCAATCCAAACCAAAACCGTCATTCTATCTTCCCCATTGTGTCATCTTGCTTTTATTTTTGATAAATGTGCCTTCTTACATTATTAACATCAACGTTGGCAAAGATATATGGATGAAATACTTCTTACATTGCTATTAATTTTAGTTGTTAGAGCTTCATCGATCATGCTAAATCTATCTCTTATAACGACTCTCATCAAATTCATGAATAAATAAATAATTTTTCATGATGTGATTTCAAATAGTTATATTTTTTCACATTTCAAAGTAACAGGACATCTCATTCTTCCCTTAACTAAACTTTCATGTCCCAATTCAAATTTTATAAAATAATTCACTCTATGATAATTCATCTATCTATTTTAATACAAAATTGATCAATAAAGCGAAATATTAATTATTGAAAATTTTATAAAAATATAACATCCATAAGACTTCTGAAAAATTAATAACAGTATAAATTCTTAAATTACAAAAATTTACATCATCAAATATTTATGGTTTAAGTTATAATACAAATCAGAGTTCGTAAGCTCTAATATCATCTGAGATAAATAATTAACTAAAATCTTCAAGTTTGATTTAGGACTAACGATTAATTATTTGATTCTTTCACAATCTAATATATATATATAT
>JAEMOT010002818.1:3033-19058 GCA_019297695.1 Apostasia ramifera | reverse complement strand
ATATATTAATAGAATTAATTTACTCAAATTGAATGTTTTTATTTTTTAGAAGTTAACATGAGTATATATGCTCATGTTAAATATATCCTTTAACATAAGTACTTATTACTCATGTTATGACTCAAAATATTTAATGTGAAAGTATTTAACATAAGTATTAACGTAATTTTTTTACTTATGTTAAATTAAAATAACATGAGTGTTTTTATATTTAACATTGATAAAACACTTATGTTAAAACTCTTATTTCTTGTAGTGATATATGACACTCATATAAATATCATATTACTAATTTTGTCTTTGGGATACACATTAAGTAATAACCAAGATGCAAAATAAATAAGTCATAATATCTCCAAATAATAACTAAAAACAAAATTAAAACATATGCATTTTTCAAAAACACAAAATGTATAAGCAATATTTATGTCAATTGTCAAGGTCTCCTTCATCATTGAGTTTCTCCATTAGCATTACTTTAAGTTCGGGGTCATCCAATGACAATGACGCCACCTCAAACATATATGTATCTTCAACAGAAATTAATGTATTTGGAGAAATATCCCACATCTTTGTAGCTTGTTCCACATAATGTGGACTCCTTCTAAACGAGAGACGAACGGTGTGGCTGGATTTTATTTCTCCTAATTGAGTGAATAAAAGAATAAGTGCTCCAATTTCTTTCACAACATGAAGATGACGATTGGTTGGCCAAGTAATCTCATAGCCAATTGTTGAAGAAGTGGAGTACTAGCACCATATGTAGCCCACCAAATATTTGGATCCATCATTGCTCTATCTGATATGTAATCAGGATCACCAAATGAACCTAGGCTTAAGAAAAACTTTTTAAACTTTTCATTAACTCTTTTTCTTTGCACGTTATCCGGAAATAACCTCTTTAAACACTTCATTCTTTCAATTTGTATTTCCTCATTATTATTAGGAGCTACTCGATTTGGTGCTTCGAAGAGCCACTCTTTACTATAAAACTTACAATACAAGTGTAAGTTTTAAAACTTTAAGCACTCTAATATAAACAAATGAAAATGAGATGACCCACAAGTCATAAATTACCTCGGATTTAAAGAATGTGCTAAATAATGGAGAGGTGTGTTTCTGTTGGTCTAACGTTGAATGAGAATATTATATACAACATTGAAGAAACTTGATTCTTCATTTCCCTCTTTTTTCTTATACCTATAAATGATTACTTTTACCTTTTCAATCATACTATCTCACATGTCATATATCAAGTGAAGGCATGGTTTAGTAGTGCCTGCGACACGTAACATTTCATATATAGGTTCAGTGAAGACAATAATATAATCAATTTTATCCCACTACAAATCACTTAGCAACTTTTCTTTAACAAAACGAGCTTTCTCCACATCATCATCTCGATACATATTCTACTTCTCGCATATAACCATTTTTTGCAAACCAATTTTGATTTGTCGAAATCTTCTTAGCATCACAATCACAGAAGCGAAACAGGTGTCTGCAATAGCCACCATCTTCAATTCCACGTTATCATTAAACATGGAAAGTCGCATCGAATGATTCATAATAAAATTTTTAATAAAATTTGCATCACTTGCTATATCATTTATCCAATGACACTCCTCAAAAGCAGAAGCATTCTCTTCAGTGTTTCATGGAGAGCAAATATTTTTTAATGCCAAATTTAATATATGGACAACACATAGTGTCCAAAAAATATGTTGAAAATGCTCTTCTATTATCGCTCCTGCAGCCTTACAAACTGGTGCATTATCAGTTATTACCTACACCACATTACTTGATCCAATCTCTGAAATCACTTCTTTAATAAGATGTAAAATAAAAAATTTGTTTTTGTATTCTCCTTCATAATTCACTGCTTTCAAGAACATTAGGCATCCATTTGAAACTGCCATAAAATTAATAAGAGGTCTACTTTGAGGATCAGTCCATCCATCAGCCACTAATGTTATCCCTTTTAAACTCCAAGTGTCTTTAATTGATTGTAATTATCTCTCAATATGTGCCCTCTCTCTTTGCAATAATGTGGTTCGTAGACTATTATATCCCAGAGGAACATCGCTTGTCATTGATGCCTTGGCATACAAACATAACATATCAACCTAATAAGGATTTCTAGCAATGTGGAAAGGCAACCCTGCAGAATAAATAGTTCGAGCAACAGATTCATGCAGTTGATCTCGGAGTTGCATATTAAAAGCCTTCTCAATAACTGTATTTCCACCTTGCTTTCTTTTCTTGATATTGGGATTAAAACCTTCCACTTTGAAGGTTGAGTGCGACGAAGTGGAATCACCAACAACAGAATAAGATGTTGAAGTAAGTGACACTTTTTTTAACTTGGCAGCTTTCGCTTTCTTTACCTCAGCATCTATCTTTTGCATTTCAGCAATATGTGCTGCAATCACTTTAGGACTACATCTAATTTCATTACCAGATATTTTCAATAAATGCGATCGAACTCTAAAATATGATCCATTATAAGTCATATTGTAATAGTTGCATTTAAATTTTGTGTTTTCTCCTCCAAAATTTTCTTTCTCTATCTTTTCTACATATTTTCATAATGGAAAATCATCAAACTCTTTTAAGTATTCGGAAGATCCAGAACCACTTTCTGTCATTTTCTCCCTATAACATAAATTAGAAATGATAAAATAATTGAACAACAATATTATTCAGTATTCAAATATTTATGAATCCTATAAGGCCATAAGCCTATAAATTACTTTTAAAAAACTAACAAATTCAAAATAAATCACAAGTTCTAACATCTAAAGTTTTATAGCAATAAATCAGTAGAGTTGGTTCAAAAAATTAATAGAATTAGACTCATTAGTATACATTGAATTGTTATGTAAGTGCATGCCTAATAATATCAATAAATATACAATAAAAAAATTAACAAGTAGCATAAATCTGATGAGGAGAAAGTAAATGAAGTAAATCAACACTCACTAAGCAGAGCTACATTAGAGCACGGTGGCGAAGGAGCAGAGAAGATGGCACAGGAGATCGGGGAGCGCAGCGATGCTTTGTCTGCGAAACTCGGGGGAAAGAAGGAAGCGGAAGAGGCCGCACGTCGCAGGAGATCAGGGCGGCACAGTGAAGCTTTGTTTGCAGAAATCGACGAAAAGGAGGAAGAGGAAGAGGCCGCAGCGAAGGCGCCAGCGAAGGAGTGCGGCGCAGGGTGCGGCGAAGGAGTGTGGTGCAGTGTGCGGCGAATCGCGAGGTGCAGGGCGCTGCGAAGGAACACGGGGTACGGCGAAGGAGCGTGTGGCTCAGCGAAGGAGCACGGGGCGCGGCGATGGAGCGCTACGTATCAGTGGTGTATCGGTGCTTATCGGTATCCGATACGTATCGAATATGAATACGTTAACCTCCTAGAAGTATCGGTGCTTCATAGCCTGCACTAGTTGCTTAGGGCACGCTTCTGGAGTTGTAGGTAGGAAGTAGAAAGAGTGATGTGAAATAAAGAGAGAGAGCGAGAGAAAGGGGGACGTGGCCTGCTCCATGGCAGCTGGCTGGAGTGGGAGAGAAGTGGAGAGAAGCAGATCTAGAGAGGTAAAGTAAAACAAAAAGGTCTCCTTAACAGTGGCTGTAAGCTCCGGATCCTCTGCTCATGGCTGCTTATGGGGTTATTATATATGAAGAAATTAGGATGCCATCAATATCACTCTGGCACTCCAACAACTACAATAACAACAACCAACAACAAAACTTTAATATTACTAAGAAGGCGTTTGTTTCAGGAGTCGTTTAATTCATTGTTATCTTGGCATTATGTTATGTAATCTAGATGTCATGACATATAGATATTATACTTTGACTAATAATTTTATAATCTTATAGAAGATTATTTATAGATATCATTAAACTAAATAATTATTTTTTATAGATAACATAACATTAACATAACATTGAATCAAACGCCCCCTTAATATTATTTTGATGTTATGTTATGTTATTTAGAGAAAGCAATTGTTTGGTTTAATGACATCTATAAATAATCTTTTATAAAATCATAAAATTATTAATCAAAAGATGGCATCATGACATCTAAATTACATAACATAACATCAAGATAACAACGAATCAAACGCCTCCTAAGTAAGATTTGTTATACGAATCCTTTACTTTCATTGTGATTTTTCGCATAATATTCCAAAATCACTGTAGCACTCCATCAATATCAGCGGAACAATAAAAAATCTTATATTCAATTACCATTGACATTTTGGGATATTACGTGAAAAATTATATTTAAATATAATTTTAGCATATCGCTACACAAACAAGTCATGACTGCATGTTGTTAGCAGAAAAGCGAAGAAGCTCATATTCAAATACGATTGAAGTTTTGAGGATTATGTAAAAAGTCGTATTGAAATGCACAGATTTTTTTTCCATATACAATCTTAATTGAATACAATTATAATAAAATCTAAGAATTTGCTCATAACTAAAATAAATTATTTTACAAAATTATTATTTTTAGTTTATATCATTTTAATTATAAAATATAAATAACAATATATACATCAATCTACCATTTTAATTATTAATTTTAATGACATAATATTTTCATATTTTCCTCGTAATTAAAAATTATAATATAAAAGTTCATATATATATATATATTATTTATATAAGAGGTAACGTATAATAGTTAAATATCAGAATTAATATCTATATATTATGTAAGTTTTTAAATTTTCTTAAATTTCAACTCCCCCCTTTTATTTAAAATTAATGCTGATGGAGTGTTTTTTTTTTTTTTTGATGCGTTAACTGATAAATATAAAAATCTCAAAAGTTTTTTTTCTTATAAATATAAAAATATTTTTATGAAAAGTTTATATTAGATGTTTATCTATATTAATATACAGCATTAAACAATAATAAAAACTTAATAATTGAACAAAATTCACAATGTGACAAAATATTTAATACTATTATTTTAGTACACATTAGTAAGTAAATCTACACAATTAATTTTAAATTTAAATTAACATATATAACATAAACATTTAACAAATACCTTTAATTTAAATAAAAATAAATAAAAACTTAACTTTTGTACATAGAAATATAAATAATTAATTTTTTATATTCAAAAGAAATACGAACTAAAAAAGTCTAAATAAAAAAAAGATTTATTTTTTCAGATTCAAATAGATTAGAATATAAAAAATCTAATTAAGTTTTATATTCAAATATAATAAAATATGAAATAAAGAAAATCTAAATAAAAACTCTTCTTCACGACTAAATTTTGTATTTGAAAAAAAAATTCATATTTCTTTGAAAAATGAATATAAATGTTGCTCATTTAAAATTTTAAATGTGTTCTTTAAGGTCATTAATATGAAACCACAGATTGACTGATCATATATAAAAAAAAAAAAACAAATACAATCCCATGAACCATTTATTTTTTTATTTCTAGAATCAATTTCAATATTATTTTATCACATTTTTTATTTTAACAATTCACTTAAAACTTTACGACTCTATGAAATAAAATATAAGCCATTCAATTTATCAAATTTTTAAAAATAAAAAATTATAATAAAAGGGATTGAATAAAAGCTTAAAAGACTTGAATCAATAAATAGGTTGGCTTAAATATGATCTACTAACCCGAACAATATACAATCACAGAAAGCAATAGGCCTGTCAACGGATCGGATCTGGATCGGGTTGACCTCGACCCGGATCCGATTCTAATATATCCGGATCGAATTAAAAATCGGATCGAATCGAGGTCAACCCAGATCCGTTCCATGACCCGCCACCGTTCGGATTTTCGGATCGGATTTCAGGTCGATCCGAAACTTTTTTTACATAATTTAACACTATTAATCCCACTTCACAATACGCTTCTGGATACTGCACTTAAAATAACTTACAATAGACTCTTTAATAATTATAGGCTTTAGTCACACCTTCATAAAATAAAACAATAATTAACATATCCAATTAAATAAAAAATATATAAATACGTAAAATAATTTCATACTTATAAATTTCAGGTCGGATTTTTTTCGGGTCGGATCAGCATCGACCCGGATCCGACCCGACAATACTTAAACGGAGCGGGTCGGTTTTTCGGAATAATCGTGCGGGTCAAAAATTTATTCCGTTTCATAAAATAATCGGTTAGGATCACGGATCGGATCGAATCAAGATCCGACCCATTTACAGGCCTAGAAAGCAATACATTAAATTAAATCAACAACTCCATTAGAGAATTGCAAAAGTTAAATCCAAATCATTCAAGAAAATAAACCAAATTCTCAAAACACAGAGTTGAAGTGCTGCTTTTCATCTTCAATAAGATCAGCAAATAACAGGATTTAAAACGCATCACACCACTAGAAATTTTAACAGAGAAATCTACAGGCTACAATACAACATATGTGAACATATTTATCACTTTTACGACATAAATATATACGTTTCGGCACAGAACACCTGCGACTTTTGAGACATCCAGTGGGCATGATGAACGCTACCTTCCAGTTTGTGCAGCTCTACTTCATTCTTCATCTAATATAAATGGTTATATTTTATAACTAAGGTGCACATCACATCACACATAAAATTTAATATTAAAAATTAATTTTATTTCAAATCTTACACATATTACCAAAATAATAACTAACTTATATCATATCCCTCACATATCCCAACATAATAACTAACTTTATATCACATCCCTCACATATTCCAACATATCACTAAGGTAGCAACACCCGGTAGCAGCTAAGATGATCTGTACTATGGGTTGGTCGAGCCTCTACCGAGGTGACTCTTGTATGCAGAGGGTCCCGTCGGTCATCAGCAGTACCATTGGTGGGTCCAACGACAACAGCATTTGGTGGTGAACTTGAGAGGGATTGGTGTTAGGGGTCACAATTATGATTATCAATATGGATCTACTTTTTCTTGACCTCCCTTCTTCCCTCCCAATCACACCCTCTTCAATGGAGATCAAGTTGCCAACAAGTCAATCTAAAGTTCAAATAATGCATCAGAAGTCAAGTAGACACCCACATAACATTACCAATATAGCTCAAGAGAATGAAAAATTACTATGACAAAGTACTGCATTTAATCCCATAAGATATTCTAGTAAAGGTGAATGCATAAGTTTTTCAAAAAATCAAAAAAGAAAAAAAAAGACAACTACATAGTATTATCTAATTTACCAAGACAAATATTAAATATAGAAAAATTTATTTATTTTACTAAATTTTTAAAGAAGGATAATAATAGAAAGGTGTAATGAACATTTAAAATATATAAATAGTTCAATTAAACTAGTTAAAAATGATTAAATCTTATTTCTTTTTATCAAAAAAGCTAATGAAAATTATAAAATTCTAAAATAAAAAGATTAAATTGTATCTCTTTTACAGCCTCAGGAGCATAAATTAAAATTTTTTTAAAAAATTGAAACCAATACTCTTCTGATCTCAGGAGTCCGAATACAATTTACTAATATTTTATTTCAGGGAAATACATAACATTAAAAAAAGTATCCACTAAAATTGTCCAACAAATAAAAGAAAATTAGATTAATATTAATATAAACTACATAGTCAGATGGACAAATGAATGTACAAAATCATAAATGAAGAAATTTGATGAAAAATAATTAAATAAGAAAAAGAAAATAAATGATAGACTCAAATCGTATGCTTTCTCTTCTAGATTGTGTTTCAAACCCAAACGAGTGATTCAGATCCCTTCCTCCTTATCTAGTTTGACAATTTCTCGACATCCATGGTAGGTGAAAATTTTTGCAAAAATTACTATAAAATCTCCCAAAACATCATAATTTTGACTTTACATACTTGAGTTTAGTCGTCATAATAAACTAGAAAAATCAGATCTACTGAAATTCATTCTTTACTTCAAAAAAAAAAAAATCATTCCAAGGGCTTGATTTGGAATTCTCCAATGCCAACTGAAAAATGATAGGAACTTATTTGTAATATCTCCAAAACATGAGAAGACGTGCGTGCTCCATGCGCAGCGGTCAACAAGGTGAGAAAGGCCAGACATATCTCCTTAATAATAGCGCCAACTTAGACTCAAATTGACTGAAGTATCCCTGCACAATCCTTTTATTTACCCGCAACCGTGCATCGCTGCATCCAACTACCTAACGGCTGGAAAACTTATATTCCAGTCCCCTACTGTGGCTGTCATCAAACAAAGGTCTAAAAACTTTATTTCAGCTCATTTCACCATAAATTTTGAGTCCAAAATAGCTCCAAATCAACTCAAAATTTTCAAGTTTATGCATTGGATAACTTTGACATCACATAAACTGTTGATGCAAAAAATGCACCACAACAGAGAGAAATGAGACGATAATTTTTACGTGAAAACCCGAGTATCCGTGGGAAAAACCACGATGTCGTCCAGGCGATTTGAATCTACTAATCGAATCTCCTCTTATAAAGTTTGATCTCTAAATGAAGACCGAATGAGTACAAGAGGGATAGAGAGAGGAAGGCTCCCCCCCATGAGCATCCTCCTTCCCCTTATTTATAGCCTGGAGAGGAGGGGACATAATAGGTCCAATGTCACATCTGACACATATTCCTGCAAAAGACGATTAGGGAGTGGGCTCCCATGCTCTCTTAAATACTAAGTTGACGTAGTAGCTGTTCGACGAGAAGCTGTTGTTGAGCTGCTGTTCGACAAGGGGCTGTTAGAGAAGGTTCTAAGACAAACCTTAAAAATTATTCTGCATTTCATGAATTTACTAATAAAATGAGCATATTATTCTATCAAAAAAAATACATATTATAAAAAATAAAGTAAATACTAATATAGATACGATAAAAATTTTCAAAAATAAAACAAATAGAGCCTCAAATTTAACTTCTCTAAATCAACTGACATAATCATCTATAAACATGATATCACAAATATGTCTATATTACTTTCTAATGAGTGGGTTCATATGAATTTCATAATTTATTTCTTTTGAGCACCACACTTTCACTTAATACCCAGATTTGAGGAGTGAAGTAGTATAAATATTGGAAACAACTACTAATCTTTTACAATATTATTCTTCATATTATTAATAAAAAATTTATTTTGCTTTCTTGTACTATAAATTGTTTCATCTAATATAATTTCTATATGAAGCAATTAATATTCGCTGCACATCAAAGTAATTTAAATGAATGTATGATCTTATATAACTATTAGATTCGTATTTAAGTAATTCAATATATTATTTTTTTTTACACAATTATTCTATACTCTTACACAGCCACTAGACAACATATCAAAAAATTCAGTTAATTACTTACTTCCTCCTTGCATGACTTCATTTTATCAAATCTTAAAATTTTATGTTATTTAATCAAATTTTATATCATTTTATCGTATTGGTCAACTCTAATTCAGTTTTAGTAAAAAAAAAAAAAACTCTGATCAAGTTAAAAGCAGCTAAAAATGTAAATTTTATTTGGTGGTTACTCTGAAAAGATTAAAAAATTTGAAATTATGGATTAAATTCGATATTTAAAAAAATTTGTAGGATTGATATATGATTTCATATCTCGATTTTAAAACGAGAAATAATTTGTCAAACGAACGCCGGCTACCTTAATAAATTCTGCTGACCCGCAGAGGGCTTTCGCAAACCGTAACGTACGGCTCGATGATCATCCAAGTGGTGAGGAAGAGATCCGCCAATGCCCCGACGGTATCTACCAAGCCAATATCCATCTGACACGTGTCATTTTCAACATGTTAAGCTGCTTCGCGGCGCACTGTAGGCCGCCATAATGCTTATCCTGCACCGTCCTCTTCCCCTATATGTTAGTATCTATGTATGCAAGATAGCCAGCTCTTTGAAGAAGAAAGCATGATGCTCCTATCTCTGTTCATGGCTTACTTCCTCCTCTCCAACGTCATACTGCAACCTTGTCTTTGCTGGAGCTTGGTGTATCCTTCAACAATGGCAGAACCTCAGAGAATTAATGATGGTAAATTTTAGTTTTCTATAATAAAGTTTTTACGTTGTATATAAATTTAATGCGGTGAAAATTATTACGTTCGAACAGTATAATTACACATTATTTTAATTGGGACCAATCATGATGCATCTATATTGTGATCTCACTAACAACAAAGAAACGAAAAGTAATAATTATATTAGTGCTATATATAATGCAATATGTAAGTTACTTCATGAAACTATATATAAGTATCATATTACTATATATAAATTTTTCTTGCCTAATACATATCATTTATATAGTGCTTATAGAAAGCAATATAATTGTATATGCCATATCATGTTTATATGTAATACTATCATATTTATATGTATTTTAGTTTTTCCAAGATATAGTAATTTGTGACTAAAAATATATGCGATACTATATATATATATATATATATATATCTTGCTAATACGTTGTTATATATAGAATTAATATCATGCTTATATATAGTGCTATCTAACTTATATGTAGCATGTGCTAACATGTTTATATATCTATATTTAGGGTAAATTGTACAGGGGCCTCTGAGGTTAGAATGACGCTGCAAATAGGTCTCATATTTTGAAAAGCCTAGATTTTCTAGAGTTTGTGTTTGCGCTGCTTTTGGTCTCATGTCTGAAATTTACTGATTTTTTTATTATTTTATTCTCAGATTTTTTTACTCATTCTCCACATTATTTTAAAGAATTTCGAGAAAGTTATAAGGGCATTTTTGTCCATATAAATATGACTAACAGTCAAATTTAATCGTTACTGTCTAATTGGACTATCCAAAAAAGCGATATTTAAACTAAGGGACGAAATGACAGTACAAATACAAACTCGAGGATCTAAATCTAGGCTTTTCAAAATATAAGACTTATTTACAGCGTCATTCTAAACTCAGAAGCCCTGTTTAATTTACCCATATATTTATTAAAAAAAAATATGTGCATATCTCAGCTTTTCACGCGATATTCTTTAAATGCACAATTAAGGGTCAATTAGTTAGTCAAAATAGTCAAAATAAAACCATGACACTTTTTATCTCTCTCTCTTACTCATTCAGATTTACCCATGCTCGTAAAATAAAGGGATAACCTCAGCAAAGATTTTACAAATAGATCAAGTCATTTTAAAAAAAGAGTTAGAATATTTTAGATGAGAACATCAATATTATAGATAATCCAAATCAGATCATTATGTAGAATATCATGGATGGATAGAAATCGATACAAATTATGTTTATTTATTTTCTTTTCTTAGTTAGGGAATTTGTTAATTATATATTAATATAAGATTATAGACTTAGAATATAGGCATCTTTACATTTTACAAGAAGAATTAGAATGTTTTAGATGGGAACATTAGGGTTATAGATAGTCCGAATCAGATCATGATCTAGAATACCATGAATAAATGGAGATTGATACAAATTATGTCATTTTATTTTATTTTATTAGTTAGGAAGTTTGTTAATTATATATTAGAGAAAGATTAGGGATTTGGAATATAGGCATCTTAATAGACAAATTAATAAATTTAGTAGATATTATAATTCATAAGGGGATTAAAACAAAATTGATAGAGGAGAAAGTTAAAAAAATTGATCGCTTAGGTTTCCAATTTTAGTACTCCGATAAAAATAGAACTAAAAATTGAATGGATATAATTCTCGATAAAAGTTTAAAGGATCATAAAGTATAAGTCAAGAGAGATTATAACTTTAAAAATTATTATCAATAAAATAACTATTAACATTATAAGTGTGTATGCAAGCAAGTTTGAATGCGAGTATAAAAGAATAAATTTTAGAATAATCTAGAAAAGTTAGTACACGGGATATCTCAGAAGAAGAAAATATTTATTAAAAGAAATTTAAATAGACATATTGAAAGTATTACTGAGAAATTTAATAGAATTCATTGTAAGTATGATTTTTGAGAGACTAATGAATAAGGTAAAATTATTTAAAACTTTTCTTAGCTTATAATTTTTTAATTATTAAAATTTATTTTAAAAAGTAGATAATTATATCATTATTTATAAAAATGAATTTTCAAGAATACAAATTGATTATTTTCTTATAAAAAAATAAGATTGTTTAAAATATAAAGATTATAAGGTCATCTCAAGTAATGTTTGACTACCTAATACTAATTAATGATATATATTAAATTTTAAGATAAAGAGTTAGAAAAAGAATAGTAAGTGCTAGCATTGCCTTTGGACTCGATAGTAAAATCTAAAATATAAGAATAGATATATCTTTAAAAAGAGAATTCTAGAATATGGGCAGTTGAATATTAAAGAAAAAACTAATCTTATATGATTGAAAGTTGTTAACTACATCTATAATATTGTGAAGAATATGTTAAAAGAATTTAAAGAAAAAGATCCAAATGATAAAGAGCTTGGTGTTGGAAAAAAAAATTTGCAAAAATAAAAAAATAATTTATTATAAAGACTAGTATAAGTATAAAAGTAAAAAAAATAAAATTTAAAAGTATAAAATTATTCAATAAAAATTTAAAAATATAGTCTGTAATATATATAAAGAATGAGATTTTCGATAATCTTTATAGAAAATTAAATATTAAAGAAGGAGAATGAAATATATATATATATATAAGCTTGTTAAAATAATAGATAAAAAATTAAAGACATAACTGGAATAAAATATATTAAATATGAAGATCAAAAATATATTTTTTAAGAATAAAAAAAATTAACACAAATAGATAAGTTATTTAAAAAAAAAATTCAATAATAGTTGTAACTAATAATAAGATTGATTTTCTTGATTTTAGTTTATAGAAAGAAAATAAAAATTACTCTTATATCTTGTATATAAGTAAAGCTAAAGTGAAGGAGATTTTAAAGAAAAAGTATAAAAAAATAATAGAATCGGATGACATTCTAATAAATATCTGAAAATATATGAGTGATAAATAAGCTTCTTAGCATACGAAGTTAATTAATATAATTTTAAAAATTAAAAGGATATTAAATGAATATAAAAAGAATACATTAATGTTTATTTATAAGAATAAAAATAATAGATAATTAACTATAGATAAATTAAATTAATGAATCATAATTTAAAATTTTAGAAGAGGGTGATTAAATATAAATTGCATAGTAATACTAAGGTATCACAGAATTAATTTAGTTTTGTATCAGGCAAATCTATTATAGAAGTTATTCATTTGTTAAAATATCTAATAAAGATATTTAGGGAGAGAAAATAAGATTTACATTTATTTTTTATTAATTTAAAAATTTTTTTAATAAAGTCTCAAGTAAAGTGCCTAAAGAGCTTTAGAAAAGAAAAAAGTTTACATTTCTTACATTAAGTTATTCGAGACATATATAAAGGGGTTATTATGTATATTCAAAAAAAAAAGTTTTGACCAAAATTTTTTTATTTTAGTTGAATTATTAAAGCTCAACTTTAAGTCTATATCTCTTTGTGTTTGTTACAAAGCTTTTGACTGAAACATTCAAAAAAAAAGTCTTGATGTATGTGTTTTATAGAAAATATTCTCCTTATTAATAAGACTAGAAAAGATATTAAAATAAAACTTGAGTTATAGAAAAATACATTAAAATATTAAAATTTTAATCTTAGCAAATCAAAAATTAAATATATAAATTTAGTCAAAAAGAATGTACTTATAATGGAAAAATATCAATTGATGATCAAACTATTAGAAATGGTAAGCGGCTTAGATTTCTTGGATTAATTATATAAAATAATATTAAAATAGATGATATTATTAGCTGGACCAAAATAGGATGTGTAAAGTAGAGAAAACATCTGCCACAAATAAGGATAAGTGTGACATAAGTGAGAATATAAAGGTAAATGAGTAGGTATATGTAAAAAAAATTAAAAATGAGTATATTTACAAGAAGGTTGGAGTGACCCTGATTGAAGATCAGCTCAGAGAGAGTTGGTTTAAATAATTTTGATGTATAAATCATAAATCGATAAAAACTCTTATAAAAAAAATTAAATATTGAATTTTATCCATGTAAAAAGAGGAAGAGAAAAAATAAAAAAGGCACGACAAGAAATTATAATTAAAAATAATCTTATATATTTGGAGCTAAATAAAAATTTATTATTTAATGAAGTGTAATGAAAATAAATAATTTTTATAGTCGACTCCACCTAGAATATATAATAAAGACTTGATTGTTATTGTTTGGTTTGAGAGTTAAATTTTGGATAAAAAAAAAATTATCTTATAAATTTAATTGGAAAGAAATTTAATTTAACATTAAAAAATATATAAAATATGAAATAAAATTAATTATAATATTTATATTTATTTGGATATAAAATAAACTTAATTTTTATAGTTAAAATTTTTGTTGGGCTGAAAAAATAGCCCAAATCAAATGAGGCCGGGTGTGGTGCTGGCCCCCTCGAGCTCCCCTCTCTTTCTCTCACATGCAAAGGAAACCACCCCCTCTCTCTCCCCTTTGGGGTAGCCCTATGGGAAAGATCTAGAGAGAGAGGATGGCGCGGGAGTCCCCTCTCTTGCTTTGTCTGCGCAAGCGAGAGTGAGTGTTACTTTCACCTACATAGAAGAGAGAGAGAGAGAGAAGGGGGAGGGAGTCAACTCCGCTATTGGCTTTGCCTACACAGGGACTCAAATATTAAAAATTTTAAATTGTAGATCTGCATGATATATATCTTAAATACAAAGACTTAGATGTAATTTACCCTTAAATTAAATTCTACCACTAAAATAAATAAAATTTAAATTCAATTAAAATAAAATACATTTATGTTAAATAAATTAATTAAAACTTATAATTTAAATGGAAAGATTAAAATTAAATTAAAACCATTAAAATACAAAGAATTAGATTTTACAACTTAATTAAAGTTACAATATACTAAATAAAAATGAAAATAAATTAATTTTAGATAAATTTAAATAACGCAAACTTGATTACAGAAAAATAATTACAAAATTAATACATTAACAGAAAATTATTATAAGGAATTTATATAAAATACTCAAAATCTAGATAATATTGGTTTATCGCATAACAAAATCGAAACTTTTTTTGCATGACTTTTTTTTAATGCATTTCATCTTTTTATTTATGCTCTATCTTTTATGCATGCAGCTAATGATCATGTTAATAATTTTTAATAAGCATTTAAAAAAAATTTAATATCTGTGTTCCGTTAAAGAAAATACTCTGATTCAAGGTACTAATAATATCTCATTAATTATTATTATTATTATTATTATTTTACATGCAGCTGTAGCAATTGACCAAGGAGTTGCATATGTGCTGATGCTTATAGCTCTTATTGTGACATATCTGATCCACTGATGATCAACTGCTATTCTGCTATTGCAATAAAATGCAACATTTTTCATAAAAAAAATGAAATAAAAATAAAATGCAACATTTATTTTTCATTCAGTACTCATTTTCAGTAATATTATGGTGTTGTTTAGAAAAATTAATTAATTTTTTATATACTATATTTGGTTTTTATATTTATAAAAAATTTGAAATAAAGTTAATTAATTTATGTTAGGATGTATTAGAATATTAAAAAGAAAAATATTTAAAAATTTATGTTAGATGTATTAAAATAAAATTATTATTTTTATTTTAAATATTATTAATTTAGTATTAAAGTTGTCCGACTGAACAATCTGTATTTCGAGTTAGGTCTATATAATTACGTATCAAAGCAATACAAGGACATTGCTATTTTATTTGGATAACAAGATAAAAACCAAAATGCAACAAGGATAATATTTCAATTATATAAACCTAAAAAAAATATTTCAAGGGAAAAGATATGATAAATTAGGAGAAATATGCATGTGGGATGGAGAAAAATTAGAACTTTGCATATAAAGTATTTTTTGAATGAATGAACTCAAGCACAAACTCATCTAGCCTTCACCTCTCACTAAGTTTATATATATATATATA
>JAEMOT010002817.1:855252-905694 GCA_019297695.1 Apostasia ramifera | reverse complement strand
TCGGTATTAGATTAAAACGGATTCAAATGTCCCTGATAGATCGCCAAATATCTATTTTCAACAAAAATACATCGATATAATAAATAATAGACATGTATTAAGAGTATTATGTTAAAATGCCTTCACATAGACAAAATCAAAGTCAAATTGCTTGTATTCTCTTCAAATAAAATAAAAACTAATTGAATACTCATATAATAGCTAGCATTCAGTTAAAATAACTTATTATGTAATAAATCGTACGGTAAATGCTTGTATTCCACTTAAATTCAACGTAATAAAATGAATATCAGTAAAAACTTCACTATTCAATTCAAATATACTGATATATCATGAATAAGTCTCTAAAAGTTCTTATTCTCTTAAAATTGAATGATATACTGATGAAAAGATGTCTAATTGTAGGTATTACATAAAAACTCGATCAAATGTCTCTAATAGATTGCCAAATTTTAATTTTCGATTGAAATATATCAATATAGCAAACATTAGTAATTAAAGTACCTTCATATAGATAAGATCAAAGTCAAATTATGTATGTTTTCTTCAAATATAATAAAAACTAATTAAATACTCACACAATTGCTTGTTTTCATTCAAAATAACTTATTATGCAAGGAATCGTATTCTAAATGCTTGTACTCCACTTGAATTCAACGTTAATGCAACGAATACGAGTATAAACGTCTCAATTCAATTCAAATATATTGATATATCATAAATCAGTCTCTAAAAGTGTCTTTTCGCTTAACCTTGATCAATATACCATTAAAAAGATGTATAATTACCTGTATTTGATTAAAACGCAATCAAATGTCCCTGATAGATCGCAAAATATCTATTTTCAACAGAAATACATCGATATAGTAAATAATAGTCATGTATTAAGTGTATTGTGTTAAAATGCCTTCATATAGACAAGATCAAAGTCAAATTGCATATATTCTCTTCAAATACAATAAAAATTAATTAAATACTCACACAATTGCTTGTTTTCATTCAAAATAAATTATTATGCTTTGAATCGTATTCTAAATGCGTGTACTCCACTTGAATTCAACGTTAATGCAAAGAATACGAGTAAAAACGTCGCAATTCAATTCAAATATATTGATATATCATAAATCAGTCCCTAAAAGTGTATTTTCGCTTAACCTTCATCAATATACAATTAAAAAGATGTGTAATTGCCTGTATTAGATTAAAACGCAATCAAATGTCCCTGATAGATCGCCAAATATCTATTTTTCAATAGAAATACATCGATAAAGTAAATAATAGTCATGTATTAAGAGTATTATGTTAAAATGCCTTTGTATAGACAAGATCAAAGTCAAATTACATATATTCTCTTCAAATACAACAAAAATTAATTAAATACTCACACAATTGCTTGTTTTCATTCAAAATAAATTATTATGCAATGAATCGTATTCTAAATGCTTGTACTCCACTTGATTTCAACGTTAATGCAAAGAATACGAGTAAAAACGTCGCAATTCAATTCAAATATATTGATATATCATAAATCAGTCTCTAAAAGTGTCTTTTCGCTTAACCTTGATTAATATACTATTAAAAAGAAGTGTAATTGCCTGTATTTGATTAAAATGCAATTAAATGTCCCTGATAGATCGCCAAATATCTATTTTCAACAGAAATACATCGATATAGTAAATAATAGTCACGTATTAAGAGTATTATGTTAAAATACCTTCATATAGACAAGATCAAAGTCAAATTGCATATATTCTTTTCAAATAAAATAAAAACTAATTGAATACTCACACAATTGCTTGTATATTCAGTCTAAATAACTTATTATGCTTTGAATCATGCTCTAAATTCTTGTACTCCACTTTAATTCAACGTTATTGCAAAGAATATCTGCAAAAAACGTCGCAATTCAATTAAAATATATTGATATATTAAAAATCATTCTCTAAAAGTGTCTTTTCACTTAACCTTGATCAATATACAATTAAAAAGATGTGTAATTGCCTGTATTAGATTAAAACGCAATTAAATGTCCCTGAAAGATCTCCAAATACCTATTTTCAACAGAAAAATATCGATATAGTAAATAATAGTCATGTATTAAGAGTATTATGTTAAAATGTCTTCATATATATAAAATCAAAGTCAAATTACATATATTCTCTTCAAATACAATAAAAACTAATTAAATACTCACACAATTGCTTGTTTTCATTCAAAATAAATTATTATGCAATGAGCCGTATTCTAAATGCTTGTACTCCACTTAAATTCAACGTTAATGTAAAGAATACGAGTAAAAACGTCGCAATTCAATTCAAATATATTGATATATCATAAATCAGTCTCTTAAAGTGTCTTTTCGCTTAACCTTGATCAATATACTCTTAAAAAGATGTGTAATTGCCTGTATTTGATTAAAACGCAATCAAATGTCCCTAATAGATCGCCAAATATCTATTTTCAACAGAAATACATCGATATAGTAAATAATAGTCATGTACTAAGAGTATTATGTTAAAATGCCTTCATATAGATAAGATCAAAATCAAATTGCATATATTCTCTTCAAATATAATAAAAACTAATTGAATACTCACACAATTGCTTGTATTCAGTCTAAATAACTTAATATGTCGTGAATCGTGCTCTAAATACTTGTACTCCACTTTAATTCAATGTTAATGCAAAGAATATCTGAAAAAATGTCACAATTCAATTCAAATATATTGTTATATCATAAATCAGTCTCTAAATGTGCATATTCGCTTAACCTTGATCTATATACTATAAAAAATATGTGTAATTATCTGTATTTGATTTAAACGCAATCACAAGTCCCTAATAGATTGCCAAATATCTATTTTTAACTGAAATATATTGATATAGTAAATATTAATCGTGTATTCAATTTATTATGTTAAAATACCTTTATATAAATAAGATCAAAGTAAAGTTGCTTATATATTCTCTTCAAATATAATAAAAAGATTTTGAATACTCATATAATGGTTAGCATTTAATTAAAATAACTTATTATGTTATGAATAATAGTCCAAATGCTTGTATTCCATTTGAATTCAACGTAATGCTCTAAATATCAGTAAAAACAATTCTATTCAATTCAAATATATTAATATTTCATAAATCAGTCTCTAAAAGTTCCCCTTGGCTTAAACTTGATCGATATACTATTAAAAAGAGGTATAACTGCCGGTATTACATTAAAACTCAATCAAATGTAACTCATAGATCACCAAATATCTATTTTTGGCGGAAATACAACGATATAGCAAATATTAGTCGTGTAATCAAAGTATTATATTAAAATGCATATTTTCTTAGACATGATCGATATACGGATAATAAGATGTGTAATTATTGGTATTACATTAAAACTCAGTCAAATGTCCCTAATAGATTATCAAATATCGGTTTTCGATTGAAATACATTATTATAGCAAACATCAGATGCGTAATCAGAGTATTCTGTTAAAATACCGTCATATAGACAAGATCAAAGTCAAATTGCATATATTCTCTTCACATAAGATAAAAACTAATTGAATACTCACACAATTGCTTGTATTCAATCTAAATAACTTATTATGCAAAGAATCGTGCTCTAAATGCTTGTATTCTACTTTAATTCAACGTTAATGCAAAGAATATCAGTAAAAATATCACAATTCAATTCAAATATATTGATATATTATAAATCAGTCTCTAAAAGTGCCTTTTCGCTTAACCTTGATCAATATACCATAAAAAAGATGTGTAATAATCGGTATTAGATTAAAACGCATTCTAATGTCCCGGATAGATTGTCAAATATCTATTTTCAACAGAAATACATCGATATAGTTATTAATAGTTATGTATTAATAGTAAATAATAGTCATGTATAGATATGTAGTAAAATATCTTTACATAGACAAAATCAAAGTCAAATTGCTTGTTATGTAATAAATCGTATAATACCCAGCATTCAGTTAAAATAACTTATTATGTAATAAATCGTACTGTAAATACTTGTATTCCACTTGAATTCAACGTAATAAAATGAATATCAGTAAAAAGTTCACTATTCAATTCAAATATATTGATATATCATAAATCAGTCTCTAAAAGTACATATTCTCTTAAAATTGAACGATATACTAATAAAAAGATGTGTAATTGTAGGTATTACATAAAAACTCAATCAAATGTCCCTAATAGATTGCCAAATTTCAATTTTCAATTGAAATATATCAATATAGCAAACATTAGTTGTGTAATCAGAGTATTTTATTAAAATACCTTCATATAAGTAAGATCAAAGTCAAATTTTGTATGTTTTCTTCAAATACAATAAAAACAAATTAAATACTTACACAATTGCTTGTTTTCATTCAAAATAACTTATTATGCAATGAATCGTATTCTAAATCTTGTACTCCACTTGAATTCAACATTAATGCAAAGAATACGAGTAAAAATGTCGCAATTCAAATCAAATATATTGATATATCATAAATTAGTCTCTAAAAGTGTCTTTCCGCTTAACTTTGATCAATATACTATTAAAAAGATGTGTAATTGTCTGTATTAGATTAAACCGCAATCAAATATCCCTAATAGATTGCAAAATATATTTTTTCAACAGAAATACATCGATATAGTAAATAATAGTCATGTATTAAGAGTATTATGTTAAAATGCCTTCATATAGATAAGATCAAAGTCAAATTGCATATATTCTCTTTAAATACAACAAAAACAAATTAAATACTCACACAACTGCTTGTTTTCATTCAAAATAACTTATTATGCAATAAATCGTATTCTAAATGCTTTTACTCCACTTGAATTCAACGTTAATGCAAAGAATATGAGTAAAAACATCGCAATTAAATTAAAATATATTGATATATCATAAATCAGTTTCTAAAAGTGTCTTTTCACTTAACCTTCATCAATATACTATTAAAAAGATGTATAATTACCTGTATTAGATTAAAACACAATAAAATGTCCCTGATAGATCGCCAAATATCTATTTTCAACAGAACTACATCGATATAGTAAATAATAGTCATGTATTAAGAGTATTATGTTAAAATGCCTTCATATAGACAAGATCAAAGTCAAATTACATATATTCTCTTCAAATAAAATAAAAACTAATTGAATACTCACACAATTGCTTGTATATTCAGTTAAAATAACTTATTATTCAATGAATTGTGCTCTAAATGCTTGTAATCCACTTGAATTCAAAGTTAGTGCAATGAATGTCAGTAAAAATATCGCTATTCAATAAAAATATATTAATATATCATAAATCAGTCTTTAAAAGTGCATATTCGCTTAACCTTGATCGATATACTATTAAAAAGTTTTGTAATTGTCGGTATTAGATTAAAATGTAATCAAATGTCCCTGATAGATCGCCAAATATCTATTTTCAACAGAAATACATCGATATAGCAAGTAATAGTCATGTATTAAGAGTATTATGTTAAAATGCCTTCATATAGACAAGATCAAATTAACATTGCATATATTCTCTTCAAATAAAATAAAAACTAATTGAATACTCACACAATTGCTTGTATATTCAGTTAAAATAACTTATTATGCAATGAATCGTGCTCTAAATGCTTGTAGTCCACTTGAATTCAAAGTTAGTGCAATGAATATGAGTAAAAATATCGCTATTCAATAAAAATATATTAATATATCATAAATCAGTCTCTAAAAGTACATATTCGCTTAACCTTGATCAATATTCCTTTAAAAAGATGTGTAATTGTCGGTATTAGATTAAAATGCAATCACATGTTCTTAATAGATATCCAAATATCTTTTTTCAACTGAAATATATTGATATAGTAAATATTAATCGTGTATTCAGTTTATTATGTTAAAATACCTTCATATAAATAAGATCAAAGTAAAATTACTTATATTCTCTTCAAATATAATAAAAAGATTTTGAATACTCATATAATGGCTAACATTCAATTAAAATAACTTATTATGTTATGAATAATACTCTAAATGCTTGTATTCTATTTGAATTCAACATAATGCTCTAATTATCAGTAAAAACAACTCTATTCAATTCAAATATATTAATATTTCATAAATCAGTCTCTAAAAGTTCCCCTTGGCTTAAACTTGATCGATATACTATTAAAAAGAGGTATAACTGTCGGTATTACATTAAAACTCAATCAAATGTCACTCATAGATCACCAAATACCTATTTTTAGCGGAAATACATCGATATAGCAAATATTAGTTGTGTAATCAAAGTATTATATTAAAATGATATAGGCAAAATCAAAGTAAAATTACTTATATTTTTTTCAAATAAAATAAAAAGTTACTAAATACTCATATTATGGCAAAAATTCAGTTAAAATAACTTATTATATAATGAATTATACTCTAAATACTTATATTTCACTTGAACTCAATATAATGCAATGAATAGCTGAACAAACATCACTATTTAACTCAAATTTATTGATTTGTCTTAAATCAGTCTCTAAAATAGCTTATTTTCTTAAACATGATCGATATACGGATAACAAAATGTGTAATTCTTGGTATTACATTAAAACTCAATCAAATGTCCCTAATAGATTGTCAAATATCAGTTTTCGATTGAAATACATTATTATAGCAAGCATCAGCTGCGTAATCAGAGTATTCTGTTAAAATACCTTCATATAGACAAAATCAAAGTCAAATTGCATATATTCTCTTCACCTACGATAAAAACTAATTGAATACTCACACAATTGCTTGTATTCAGTCTAAATAACTTATAATGCAATGAATCGTACTCTAAATGCTTGTACTCCACTTTAATTCAACATTAATACAAAGAATATCAGTAAAAACATCGCAATTCAATTCAAATATATTGATATATCATAAATCAGTCTCTAAAAGTGTATTTTCGCTTAACCTTGATCAATATACCATTAAAAAGATGTGTAATTATCGGTATTAGATTAAAACGCATTCAAATGTCCCTAATAGATCGCCAAATATCTATTTTCAATAGAAATACATCGATATAGTAAATAATAGTCATGTATTAAGAGTATTATATTAAAATGCCTTCATATAGAAAAGATCAAAGTCAAATTGCATATATTCTCTTCAAATATGATAAAAATTAATTGAATACTCACACAATTGCTTGTATTCGGTCTAAATAATTTATTATGCAATGAATCGTGCTCTAAATGCTTGTATTTCACTTGAATTCAACGTAATAAAATGAATATCAGTAAAAACTTCACTATTCAATTCAAATATATTGATGTATTATAAATTAGTCTCTAAAAGTACATATTCTCTTAAAATTGAACGATATACTAATAAAAAGATGTGTAATTATAGGTATTACATAAAAACTAGATCAAATGTCCTTAATAGATTGCCAAATTTCAATTTTTGATTGAAATATATCAATATAATAAATATTAGTTGTGTAATCAGAGTATTTTATTAAAATACCTTCATATAGATAAAATCAAAGTTAAATTATGTATGTTTTCTTTAAATACAGTAAAAACTAATTAAATTCTCACGCAATTGCTTGCATTCAGTTAAAAAAACTTATTATATAATGAACCGTGCCCTAAATGCTTGTACTCTACTTGAATTCAACGTTAGTGTAATTAATATTAGTAAAAAGGTCGCTATTCATTTCAAATATATTGATATATCTTAAATCAGTCTCTAAAAGTGACTATTCGCTTAACCTTGATCGATATACTATTAAAAAGATGTGTAATTACCGGTATTAGATTACAATGCAATTATATGTCCCTAATATCTATTTTCAACTGAAATACATTAATATAGCAAATATTAGTCGTGTATTCAATTTATTATGTTAAAATGTCTTCATATAGATAAGATCAAAGTGAAATTGCTTGTATTTTCTTCAAATATAATAAAAAGTGAATGAATACTCATATAATGGCTAGTATTCAATTAAAATAACTTATTATGTAATGAATCATACTTTAAATATTTATATTCCACTTGAATTCAATTAATGCACAGAATATCAGTAAAAATAACTCGATTCAATTCAAATATATTAATTTTTTCATAAATCAGTCTCTAAAAGCTCCCCTTAGCTTAAACTTGATAAATATACTATTAAAAAGATGTGTAACTGCCGGTATTACATTAAAACGCAATCAAATATCTCTAATAGATAGCCAAATATCTATTTTCGGTGGAAATACATCGATATAACAAATATTAATCGTGTAATCAAAGTATTATATTAAATGCCTTTATATGGACAAGATCAAAGTCAAATGGCTTGTATTCTCTTCAAATAAAATAAAAAGTGATTGAATACTCATATAACGGCTATAATTCAGTTGAAAAAACTTATTATGTAATGAATCGTACTCTAAATGCTTGTATTTCACTTAAACTCAATGTAATGCAATGAATAGCTGCAAAAATTGATATTTGGCATATGAAGGTTTTTTAACATAATACACTAAATACACGACTAATATCTACTATATTAATGTATTTCAGTTGAAAATCGATATTTGGCAATCTATTAGGGACATGCGATTGTGTTTTAATCTAATACCGACAATTACACAATTTTTTAAAGAAATATATAAATATATTATTAAATAGTTATATAATTACTGATATTTAATTAAAATACTATAATACTTATTAAATTAGTCTATAAATACTGTAATTAGTTGATGTACGTAAACATAATAATGAATAATTGTAAAATTATTAATATTTGTTAAAAAGTCTTGATATGTAAGGAATAGGTGTCAAAATTTTAATATTCTATTCTAGTATAAAAAATCCTCTAATAGTTGTATAATTGTAAATATTCAAGTTATTACTGAACAAAGAAAAAATTTCATTAACTATAAGGGATAAGATAAATTCGGAAGTACTTTTTATTATTCTAGCAGCCAGAATTTTTTTGGTCAAATTGAGGACTCTATAATTTCTAATCTATCTTTCATTTTATTTACTTCTGCTCGAAATATAGCAATAATATCCAAGCCGAGAATAGCAATAATATTGAGGTAGTCCTTACTTTATTACTTTACATTACATTTATTTGTAGCCATAGAGGCTTAGGTTTCATGTACGGTTTTGGAATAGCAATGGAAGCAATGATGTTATCATCGACTATAATTATATAACAGTTCAAGTATAGTTGATATAATTGAGGCACAGTAGGAGAACTCTTCAAGCCAAAAAAGAAATTGTCAGCAAAATTGTTTCTTATAAATTTTCTTTATTATTTATTATTGTTATTTAAGCAAAAAAATAATTTTTTTCTATGTGGCATCATTGCCACATAGGTGCCACATAGGAATCCTAGTTAGATTCAAAGTTTGGGGTCACCTATGGGTCTACAAAGATTTTTCTTGTCTTAAATATTATTATTGTTATAGCTATGCTTGTGCCTCTTTTATTCATGAATGATTTTGTGATATATGCCTTTATCTCATTATATTTTGATATGTACTATCATATTTTAGCTTCAAAGAGAAACTTTACTCAAAATTTTGAGGGGATCTCCACTCAAAGAGAAGTCTGTTTTGGCTATATTTGAATGGGAGCTTCTTAAGGAGGTGTTTCTCATATGTAGTTCATTTATATGTATTATTCTATTATTTACTTTTTTTATAATTTAAATTAGTTATCAAATATCAGAAAATGGAGATTATGGTTCCTCCCTTATTATAGTATTTTGATGATTAGCAGTTAATTTATGTTAATTATTCTCTAATAAAATGATTTAGTATCTTAATCACAAAAATCCTTCATTAGTATTATTATTTGCGATTAAGGCCCTGTTTGGCAAGAGGACCAAAATCAGGACCAAAATAGTATTAGTTTAAATAATAATAATAATAATAAATAATTTTTTTAAATTATTCTACATAAATTTTAATATAAAGAATATTATTTATTTCACATACTCAATAATTCTCAATAAAAATATTAACTTTATTTCACATCCTAGACCAAAATATTCTAATTGAGTATTTTAATCTAAGATGTGAAATAAAGTTAATATTTTTATTAAAAATTATTAAGTATGTGAAGTAAAATAATATTTTTTATATTAAAATTTATGTAAAATAATTTAAAAAAATTATTTATTATTATTATTATTATTATTATTTTTATTTTTTAAACTAGTACAATTTTGATAATGATTTTGGTCCTTGAGCCAAACAGGGCGAAAACAAGACATCACAGTTTGATGCTGTTGTAGCTCTTGATCGATCAAGAAGCTTTGATTGATCAGATGATAAATCATACTTATTTGAATTATAACCATTATGCTATAATAATTAGTTTTTTGATTGATCAAAAACTACCTTTTACTTCAGCCTAAATTATAAATTAGTATTGTTTGTTGGCTTGAAAGAAGCAGGCCCGCCATTCCATGTGGAATCTCTTTATTTGATCTAAACAATGTGTGCTGGATCTCAGAACGAAGGGAATAATTTCTTCATCTCTTGAGGTCTTGTGTCCTAACAATTTAGTGACAGTTTGAAAAATCTTCAACCTCCCACAAATACTCACTTTACAAAGACTTGTATTGTATATCACATTATTTAAAGTGACAAGAGACTTTTTTTTGTGAAGGAGACTAGAGATATTCTTGTAAGGCAAAGTTGAGTTAATCATCAATTATATAGAGTTCCATATAATAGGACAATCAAGTTCTATCTGCTTGCACGAGACATGTAATTGGTAGGCTGTTTCTTCAAACTTTTCATCTTTTTGGTGTGCAGTACAATATATTATATTTTCTTGAATCTTCTCAATTGCATTCTTAATTATATCAAAGCCATTTTGTACAACTAAATTCAAGATATGTGAACAAAGCACATAGAAGAATGTCTCACCTAAAATTAGGAGGTCTTAATAACTGATATAAAAGTTTAAATTGAATTAAAAAATTTTATATGATAATAATATTATATAAATAAAAATATTATTCTTATTTATATAATATATATTTTTTGATCATGTTATTTATATATTATTATTATTATATAGATGTCACGTAAAATTTTTTTTGAGATTTAAAATTTGGATTACTGAAAGCATTTCTCCTGCCTAATTTCTCAAATAACGGTTCTTACGTGGCTCGACCTGGGGAGCTCTTGCGTCCTTCACCTTGCGGAGCTGTCACCGCCCCCCTGTTCTGCCCTCTTGCTGTAGCGCGTCAATTCTCGCTCCGCCTTCAATTTCACCAGCTTCCTCTTCTTCCTTCCGTCGCTCGCCCAATATCTTCGCCCGCCATGGCCGCGGCCTCTGCTTCTCTCCCCGCACCAGGTATTGCTGCCGTTCCTCCTATTCTCTTTTCCTGCTTCCTTCACCTGCATCTCGTCTCTCCTTTTTCGTACAGAGGCCGTGCAAGTGCTGGTCTCGGCGCTCGCCGACGAGGACCTGGTCGTCCGCGAGGCCTCCCTCGCCGCCCTCAAGGAGATCGCCCCCCTGTAATCGTTCCCATCCTCCTCCAGAATTTTGCATGAACCTCTGTTTTTCTCCAATGTTTTCTGCTGATCCGCTTGATTGGCCGTCGCAGGAATCCCCTTCTCGTACTCGACTGCTGCTGTGCTGTCTCCAAAGGGGGGCGCCGGGTATTTTTCGGTGGTTTTTGCTTGAATTATTCCGTGTTCTCGTGTCTTTTGTTGTTTAATATGGAAAGAGTTGGTGTGTCTGCAGCGGTTTGGTAACCCGGCCGGGGCGTTTTCCGTGATGGCTTGTGCTGTACGAGCGATGGAAATGAGAGATGTGGATCATGCCCTTATGACAAAGCTCGCGAGAACTGCTACCACTGAAATGATCACATCAAAGGTGCCGTTCGTGTTCCTTTCAATTTATCAGGGAACAGTAGGTCAACAATCCGTTTTCTTAGTTTGAGAAGATGTTTTTCTGATACTTTTTAATTTTGAATTTCATATTCGTCAGTAAAGCAATGTTTTGAAAACCTGTTGTTGAATCATAGAATGTGTGCCTTGCTCCAATTTGTGGGAGTATGAGACATTGCTGGAAACTCTTCTGCAACTTAACTGATTGATGAAATGCCTAGGATATCCTTTTTCTTTGGATTTTTTTTTTGTTTTTTTCATATTAGCTGCTTATGATCTGAATATAAGCAGATCAACCTAGCATATGCTTGTTTCTATCTAGGTTGATATGTACACTAGTAAACTTGTTAATACATAAATTTACAAATCAATCCAAGTCTTGCACGTGAGGAAAGTCAAAAGTCAAGAGTCAACTTCCAACGACGTATGATTGGTCTATGTCATGGCTTGGTCACAATGCAGCGCAAAGTGAGGGATTACAGCTCGAGTCTAGTCCTATTTTCTTGTGTAGAGAAAACGATACATCCATAAATAGATTTCCTATTCTCTCCACAATGCGCTGTATGATGCTTCAATTGTAAGACAACCATTTGAACTATGTTGTAGCTTTAGATCCAAGAACATTTAAGTCGTCATTGGACCACACATTTGACTATGTCACCTTACTTCATCTATGTAGATAGTGTGAGGGCCGGAGAAAAATTCCTCCCACATTCTTGTATGGTGGCCATCATTGTACTAGAGAATTCGAGTACGATCATTACTCTCAGCAGAGGTCCCGGTGCAGTGTCCTGTTCTAGCTCTATCTTTTCCTGCCACGCTTGCTAGAAATAATGATCTATATCAAGTTAGGTTTACAGCCATTATCAGGAATGTCAACAATGCTAATCCCCTGAAGACCAATCAACAAGGCATTGCCATAGAGGATGCTCTAATGGTTCCATTTACATTCTAGGATTCCTCAGATTATAGATAGCTCCTGCTCTCTAGACACTCTAATTACCAAGGAAGCTTCAGAGGACAAGGACATGAACTTTCTTCACGTGACAAGGCAAGCTACAGGGAGTATGAATACTTTTACTCCACCTACCGATCATTGGATATTCCACCAAGAAATCAGTTCGCCCAAGAAAAATCCATCAATGTGGTAGCACTCTTGTAACAGCCTTTTGGGGCTTTTAGTCCAATTTGTGTAACCTTTCCTTGTAATCAAGTAAGTGGTTAGTGAGATCTTTAAGTTGCTTATAAGCGAAATAATTTATGATAAACTCTCAAGAAAAATGCTTTGGAAAAATTTTAGAAAAAAAAGTGTTTTGTTTTTCTTACATTTATGTTAAAACAAACCTCAGTTAAGTCTTTTTCTCTTAATAAGGATGGTTATTGATATAGTTGTATGCTTCAGACACTGTATATTTTTAATAAGGAGGGTTACTTATATTGGAACACAAGGAGTTTTACTAAGAAGTTTTATATTATAGTTGTATTAAATCATGACTCAGCTAAGTCTTTTTCTCTTTCATTAGATTATGAAGGTCTTGATGGAACACATTCAAGAAAATGTCTTGATGTATGCTTTTTGTAGATAACATTTTTGTTGTTGATAAGAATAGAGATGAGAGATGAGCCTAAAGGAAGGTAAAACTTGAGTTATGGAGGAATATTTTAGGGTCTAATGATTTTCATCTTAATAAATCTAAAATTAAATATATGAAATATAAATTTAGTTAATATAGAAAAACTTGTATTGAGGCGTTGACATGTGATTAAATTATTAAGAAAAAAGAGCAATTTAAATATCTTAGATCAATTATGCAAAATAATAGTGAAAAGATAATATTATTAGTAAGAATGATGAATAAAGTGAAGGGATGTATTTGACATGTTATGTGATAAAAATTTTCACTCAGACTTAAGGCCTATTTGTTTAGCCATTTTAAAATTAACTTAGTTAATTTTTATCCTGGCATGTCACATCACACATAAAATTTAATATTAAAAATTAGTTATATTTCACATTATACGAATAATTCAAAATAAAAATTAATTTTATTTAATATCCTTCACACATGCAAAAATAATAACTAACTTATATCACATTTCTCACAAATCCCAACATAATAAATAATTTTATTTCGCATCATTCACAACTTTCAGTAAAAAATATCTTCATCCAAGATTAATCTTATTAAAATTAAATTTTACAAATTAACAGGCTCTAAAAGGTAAATTTTATAAGGCAATAGTAAATCCTTCAATCTAGAGACAATTAATATTTAAATTACTAAATAAATTGAGAAAGTTTATAGTCTGAGTAAATTGACTAACTAGTACAATACATAATGGTGTATACAAGATGCTCAGGGAAGAAGATAATCTAACAGATTGCTATTGCGTTACAAAGAGTAAGGAAGAGTGTGTGGATGACCAAGGATCTAAAATAGGTATTTAGCAAACTCTTTTAGACTTGTGCTTGTAATTAAAAAAAAAAAAGCCATGAAATTAGTTCTGCTGTCAAAATCTTGAGAAAACTTGAGGCTCGATGGCATAATATCGTGATACAACACTTGACTCGACACATCGACATCGTGGATATAATCTACGATCTCAGATCTAGATTATATTTGTTTCAGTTTTGTATATAATTATATTTATTTTCTGCATATTTTATTTGGATTATTTGTTGAGTCGAATATTGGGTTATGTCGGTGGGAATGCCCACTTTGTGAGTTTTGTATATTTTATGTTTAATATAAGTCAGTTTGAGTCAGAAAGACTTAATTGGAATCAAATTGGATATGATTTGAGTCTAATTTGAATCATTTATGGTTTAGTTAAGTTTATTTGTAAAAAGAATGGACTTACTTGTAAAAAGGGAGAAAGTAGCAAGTTAAATCTTAATTTTCTCTTTAAATTCCTAAATGAGATTTCATCCTGATTGGAAAGCCAGGGCCCTTCTGTTGTTGCAGTAAGCTCAGTCTCGATCCATGCCGCCGACTTTGCCGAGTTCGATAGATCTCCTCACCGGCCACGCGCCCCACACAAGCAACCGCCGCCATGATCTTCTTCCCCAACTGCCGGCCACACGTTTTGCGCAGACTACGCAAACCGCCCTCCCTCTTCCACCTTCTACTCCACTCTATAAATGGAAGAACACGACAACTGATTGAAGAGGTTGATGTTGAGGTAATTTTCCACTTTCAAAGAGCTTTGAGGAGAGGGATTCTTTCCACTGTTTCGCCGGACCAGCAGGGGGCTGTGCGTCGGTGCCATTGGAGACGTGGTAAGGGGTCGTGGCTTTGTTTCAAAGAAGGATTCGACTTTCTTGGTGGTTACAACAAGGGGCTGAGACTTCTAGATTAGAATTTCTTTGGTTTGCTTATAGCTGTTCAATTAATTTCTTATGCTAGTTTCCTCATTTCCTTGTTTCCATCTTCATCATGCTGTGAGAATTATAATTCCTATTCAAAATTTTCTATAGTTCCTATTTGACCCCTTGCTTTGATTGAAGTTTATTTCCAGCGATGCTTTGATATTTGTCACTGCTTCCAAGTTGAATTATATTAAATGTTGAAATTCATGCGTTAGTTGCCAACTTGCTGAGTGAAATTTTTGAGCTTAAATTTATATTGCATTTCCTGCTCTGAGCTGAATTCATATAACTCATGCTTGGTGAAGATTTATATGTTAAATGACTTGATTAACAGTCATGTGCAAAGTACTTCAAGATTATATGCATACGTATTAAATCCTTTCTAAAACTCGGTAATTTAATTATCTTATTTGTATTAGTTTTCTGAATTTGCTCGGATTGAAGCTTAATCATCAAACTATTTTATGATGCTTATGTGTATATGCAAATATTTATATTTAATGTAGTTTGGAAAACTTTAATCTCCTTTCCATTTATATTTAAAAAATAAATAAATAAATAAATATATACATATATATATATATATATTAACTTAACTGCTATCCTATTATTGGTCGTGCTAGGATCGCCTTAAACTGATCCCCACGTTGCATCATATTGAGCCTCACTAAAAAGAAGGTTAGGAGTTGGACGTTCCGATATTGAGCTTCACCAAAAAGATGTCAAGGAGTCAACGTGAACATTTCGAGAGAACTGATGTGTTCAGTGCTTGGGATCAATATAAGAGGTGCCATAAAAAGCAAGTCATAAGAGACCCAAGGAATTTTCTCTTGAGAACTAAAAAAGGTGGATTAATTGGCTAATGACATGCTCGATCAGACGAGCAAAAAAGGTGAGTGGTGGGAATGTGGATTAGATCGATAGGAACAAACACCCATGATGGATGGGGAAAAGGTGGCTTTGAAGCTTCTTGTAATTGCCATATGAAGTTTGTGGCATGCATGAAGGGATCAAGAAGGCACCTCAAATGCATTGAAGATACCTCAAATGTGTTGATCACGGATGCAATTGTTCTTGTCATCGCTTGTTGATGTGGATGCAAACAACACTTCATTGAGAGGATCGTAACCTTGCAAATCGGTTGTGTACAATATGTAGACTAGTGTCATTGAGCTAGTGGCGTACTAGGACGATTGAGGTCGCGGTCAAGTTATAGACTTATAGTGAGCATGGGACAAATGGCGTTATTATAGTAGTCATTTTCATAGCCTAACGGTTTGTTCATTCTAAGAATTCCAGAAAAATTTATGAAGTGAAACACATTTATGTTTAAAGGCTGTAAGCAATGAAAAAATAGCAATACCAACAAAGGAGTGAGAAGGTTGGGAGGAGGCTAAACCAAATGGAGTAGAAGTGATTGGTGGGTTGCCATAAGTGTAGGTTTTTCAGTTTTTTCTCCTAATATCAAAAATTGGCTTTATTTCACATTTTACACAATGTTCAATAAATGATCAACTTTATTTCTACATAATTTTAAAAATAACAAATTAACTTTTTTTCCTATCATATGTGCAATTCAAAGTTGGCATAAAGTTTTCAAGCAAGGGCCATTGTTTTCACTTACTAAATGCACAACAACAACAACAACAACAATCAAGCCTTAATCCTACTAGGTGAGGTCGGCTATATGAATTCTTTGTTTTCATTGTGCTCTATCAATTAACAAATTCTTATTTAGGTTTGAGTAAGTAAGATTACTTCTTATAATTTCTTGTCATGTCTTCTTTGGTCTCCCTCTTCCTCTTTGTACATGGGCAAAATCTAATAAATTGATTTTTCTAACTGGAGCTTCAGTCGGCCTACGATTTATATGTCCAAACTATCTAAGCTGACTTTCTCTAAGTTTATCCTCAATTGGTGCAATATTAACTTTTTTATGGATATGCTCATTTCTCATTCTATCCTTTGGTGCATATCCACGCATCCACCTTAGCATCCTCATTTCTGTAATATTTATTTTATTTGTATATTTCCTCTTTGCAGGCCAGCATTTAGCACCATATATTATTGCTAGTCTTACTATAGTTTTATAAAATTTACCCTTCAGTCAGGATGAAATTTTTCTATCGCTCAACACTTCAGAAGCATTTCTCCATTTTACCCATACGCTTGGATCCTGCTAATAACGTCATCATCTTTTTCACCATTATTTTGTATGATTGATCCAAGGTATTTAAAGTGTTCACTCTTCTTGATAATTTGATCATCAATTGTCACATCACTAATATAAGTACTTCTTTTTTGACTAAATTTGCAATCCATATATTCAGTATTTGATATACTAAGATGAAAACTTTTAGATTCTAAAGTATTCTTCTAAAACTTGAGTCTCACTTTGACTCCCTCTTTAATTTCCTTCTTGTTTCTACTTACTAAATGCACAAGAAGTTTGAAAATTGATATCAAAATTTGGTGGACAAATATGTCGACCAATTCAAATATAAAAAAATTTACTGTATGAATATAGATCTGTTGAAGTAGATGTATGATTGCTTATCTGCGTCCATGGAGATTTTAATGTAAGCATATTGGAATGTAATTTAGTTGGATGGTATTTGGAAATTTGTTCTAATTTGGGTCATTGATCGTGGTTGTTTTATGTGGACTTGTTTATAGTTGAGGTTGATTATTTCTGTCACTAATTGTATTTGTTGTTCTTACCTTTTCAGATCATGCAAATTATATTGTAATTGTCATAAACTGAGCTAGATACAAAAGACATTATATGGTAGAGAGAGGCCCATTTGCTCATCAAACAATGAATGACAGTTGTCTGAGTTAACTATCATATAAACTATTAAAATACTATTTTTGTACCAAACAAATTGTTGGATTTTTTATTGATATTTGATGACGATAGTGATTATGTGTTATGATATGGGATGTTGGAAGAAGAGAGAGGCAGATGAAAAAGTTGGTGTCACACATACTCATCGATTGATCTGCTCACAAAAAGCAAGAGAAATCAGTGTGGCTTATGTAATCATAGAGTAGGAAAGTAGGAGTGATTCTTGTAATCGTAAAGTAAAGAGATAAATGAAATCAAAGCAACTACTTTCATTTTGGAATGCAGGACGATAATAAAGTGTTTTCAGAGTTTAGGTACGAGACCATAGATAGGATGGTAGTTCATTTGATTCGCACTTGATTGCAAAAAGCTCAAAAGAGAAGGCTTTTATATGTTGAAACAAGTAAAAATCAACTATAAAGGGAAACCATGGCCAGTCGACCGACTATCATGAACGAAGTGAGGGCCAAGATTGGAATGGCCTTACGAGCCTTAGGAGCCTTAGGAGAGAGACTTAAGGTATTAATGAAAAAACATTTTCTGACTGCTAAAATTGTAATTGCCATAAACTGAGCTAGATACGAAAGGCATTATATGGCAGATGCGGAAGATCTCCATTTTCTCGTCAAACAATGAATGGCATGCATCTCTTGACATTGTTTGAATTAACTATCCTATAAATTGTTAAAACAATAGTTTTGTTCAAAATGACTTGTTGACAATTTTACTTGATATTAGACCACTATAGAGATTATGTGTTGTGAAATTCATTAATATCCAAAAAATAGTATCCTGTTTGGATCACAGTTCAGAATTACTTGCATTTTTTTAATTGGTATCGACTTGATTGGATATGTACGAAGTTTGCATGAACTTCTTTACAATCCTGTTGGTAGTTGGTCTTACTAAGCCTTTATCAATTAAGAAGGTGAGGGTGTTTTGATGCATAAAAAAGTTTCTTTTTTGCATTGTCCCCAGGGACCCTGAACAGTGAACTCCTGGTGCTTATATCGTAAATATTAGTCATACATAATGGTTTGTTAGAAATAATTGAACAGTTGCTTAGGTTGTTGATTCTTTTATCTGTTTGTGTCTAATGTTGGATCTTCAGTTATACTATACCGTTCACTATTTCCCTTTCTGTTCATCCATGTTATTTTAAGTAATCCAAAATATGCAATTCTTCCCTGTTTGTCTATCAGTTTTGGTAGTTTACATTAGGCCCCTTTTTTGTTGATAACAACTTTACATTAGGCCCTTACTGATTATTATCTTTAACCTTTCCAGGAGCTGAATGCTGATTGGCAAAGAGCTGCAGCGTGTTTACTCGTTTCAATTGGTTCCCATGTACCTGATTTGGTAATTTTTTCTGGAAGTTTAGAGCTGTTGGTTGAGGAATATAGTTGAATATTTGTTCTTATCTACCAAAATTTGTTTCCTACTGTGTAGATATATATCAAAACTACTAAGATATACTTCTCATCCTCCTTGTTATTCTTCTATAGAAGTGCAATGGATTTTTCAAACCCCACCCCCTCCCCCCTAATGATGTGAATGTATATTTTGTAAGTTTGGTGTTTCTTTGCATCTACCAGTAATCCTTGCTCTGCTGTATGTGATTTTGTTATTTGTTGAGATAGAAATTAAAGTTTTAATTTTGCTGGTGCTAGGACAGAAAATTGGCAATATAATCACGTTCAGGTGGACAGAAGAGTTGTTTAGGATGAAAGGAAAAATTGGTGGCTTATATGCTACTGTAATATAGTGGAACTCTCTCTGTTGGTTTATTAAGGATGGTGTTTGTCTTGTGTCTAGTCAACAACGTTGAAACTGCATTATTATTTTACCTAAAATGTAAAGTGCTGATCCATAATATATATAAAGTGCTGAGAGGTGGAAACTGATTAATGAATTGTACTAAGCTGGTTACTATCACTAGTTCTTTTCCTTATTGTGTAATTGTGCATACTTTTCCTGCTCAGCTCAGCCAATTACAATCTTGTTTTTTGTCTAAGCTGATTTAACAAAAATGCTAGAAATTTTAATACACTTTCATGCGCCAGACCTTTTGTTTTTGTTATGTCATCTTATATATTGTATAAGCTGGTTAACATGTACTGACAAATCCTTTTTCAGATGATGGAGGAAATTTTTCATCATTTTTCTGGGCCTAATTCAGCTCTTCCAGCAATAGTTCAGATCCTTGCTGATTTTGCTTCTACTGAAGGTTGAAAATTCTTTATTATATTGTTTTTCTTTGTTTGCTGCTATTATTTCTGAACTGAATCTCCTGTTTTTTTTTTTTATTTATTTATTTTGATTTTATTTGTAGCTTTTAAGTTCGCTCCTCATTTGAAAGCTGTACTTTTGCGGGTGTTGCCCATTCTTGGAAGTGTAAGAGATACGCAAAGACCAATTTTTGCAAATGGTATCTTATATTTGCAATCTGTTTTTGTTTGCAAATATTACTGTTTCCTGACTGGGCCAATTCATGAAGTTCAATACTTCAATTGTATTGCTGAAATCTGGCAATGCTGACATGCTCCAGGATAAAACATTTGATGCATGAAAATTTTCAACCTAAACAATGTAAAATTTTGCAGCCTTTAAATGCTGGTGTCAGGCAACGTGGCACTATATTGCATACTTCCCTTCACATCAACTTCTTGACAGCGATGTAATGTAAGCATTTCCTGGATTTCAGTGCCAATATTATGCCATGATTTCATGCAACATCATTTGTGCAATTTCTAATTCATCTGCAGATCATTTCTGAACTCTGTTTTTGAATTAATGCTGAGAGTGTGGGCAAACTCCCGAGATATGAAGGTATGTAACGTCATCTTGATACAAGCATGATGGTGGCAGGTCTTGTAACCCTTCCCTTCTAGTAGAGTCTCTTGCACCTCCATCTTTCGGGTTATATTTAGTTCTGTTCTATGTTGGAAATTTAGACAGTCAATCTAACTTAGCTATGATATTGGTTAGTTGGTATCTCAAATTGAGATCCATATTCAAAGATTGAGGGGAGCTCGATAAGGTATACTCTTAGGTCACATCTAGTGGGCATGCAACTATGAAAATATAAGATGCAAATAGAAACAAATCCTAATGAACCTATATGGAATGCTGAACGAATGAAAATAAAATGCTCTGATTGATGCTGGATGTACACATTTTGAGATCAATAAGTCAAATTTGGCAAATTTTCGGAGGAGTTAATTAGAATAAACCAAAGGCAATTATGTAATAATTAAGATAGCGAAATCCCATAACTAAACGCTTTTAAATTTAGAATATAAAAAGGATCAAATTATAAATTAGAATTTACCTACTAGATTAGGGTTATATAAACTTCTTAAAATAACAGAATTAGGGAACAAGAATTTATGGTCTCACAAAAAATTGTCCAATAATAATTTTCACTCAATCGGATTTGGAGGTTGCGCATGTGGACAAACGAATAATTCAACACAAAAGATTATAATTTTCACTCAATCTCCGCTCAAGCACAAAGTTGATTTAGCAAAACTCAAATTCAAAAATTTTTTACATTCAACCAAGAATCATAGAGATCTAGAAAGAAATGTGAAGATGTAGACGTGTAGGAGCACGACTACGTAGCATGCAGTGTCTTCTAGAGAAGATAATTGCTGGTTGTTTGGCTCTTGAAGGCAACACGTAATAGTATTGCGGGGGACTAGATGGCGAATTAGCAGGAGATGCAAGCGCATAGGTTAATCTGCCGGTTAGTGAGATGAAGGTGGGTAAGGTTGTCATTGGAAGGTAGAACCGTCACGGATGGAGGCTGCAAATCTTTCTTGGGGTTATAAAAGGCTTGTTGTGGGATGTGGGGCAACAAACGAACGTGAATTGGAGTTGCACAGGATGTGTTGTGCGGGACTCGGCTTGGGGGTGTGCACGTGCTGGGCGTGTGCGAGCAAGATGTGGCCATGTGTGCGCAAAGCAGGGCAGGGCCGCACATGCGCGGAAGTTTGGTGCTATGAAGGCTCAATAGTAGCACAAAAGTGGAGGTGGAGTCTTACTCTGATATCAATTTTGATGCAGAATGTCGATGGTTAGGTTTTTGAAGAAGGAAGAAAATGGAAGAATAAAATTAAGGGTTCATGGATTTTCATCTTAGGTCTTTGCTAGTTCCTTTTGAATTTAAAATCGATATACTTCCATAAATAAAGTTTCAATTCCATGAATTAGAAGGAAAAAAAAATTGTTTTATTCATTAGTTAATGAGATATGTATACTGTTCTATAAATAAGAAAGATTCCATTGCCAAAACTCTAATTTGGGAAAGTGAAACGTTAATTTGAAAATTAACAAAATCTAATTTTAAAATAAAATCTCTAGATCCAAGCTAATTGACTTTGTCCAACTAATGTATAAAAACTCTTAAATTTAAATTAATTGACCTAATCAAATATGCTCGATTCGTCATAACTAAACTGATTTATTCCAACTGATTAAAGAAAAACAATGAGGCTCAATCAACTAACTAGAGAGTGCAAAATTGTCTTTTGCTTGTCTCTGATAAACTGAATATAACTGATTATAACGGGCTTCATAGTGTTCACACTAGTATTTGTACATGGTGAAGATTTAATTCTTAGTTCAACTCTTCTACTCCATTTTTTTTTTTAAATTAACTCTGAAGATTTCAGTTTTGTCATTTCTAGTTCGTCCGTACTGTTGACCATGTTTTGTGTTACGAGTCTTGGGCACTATTGGTTAGAGAGACCATTTTGATCATTGTCATAGCTAAAAATAACATCCAACTTTTAAAAAAATAAAAAAATAAAAAAATAATAATTTGCATCCTCAATACACAATCTTTAATATAAAATATTCACTTTATATCACATCCTACATAATTCTCTCTATATAATTAACTTTATTTTCTATCATACATGTATTTTGAAAAAAATTACTTCTTTTTTCCCATCATAATTAGTTTTCTATTATTTTTTTTAGAAGTTGGAAGCCATTTTTGGCCATGTCCACGGTCAAAATGGCCTCCATCTAAATAGTGCCTGGTTGCCATTTTTGTGTTGCTATGTATAGCTAATGGTTCTTGCATGCATGTCCCAGATACACATACTCAAACAAACATATTGGAATCTATCCAATATACCAACCAAAGTAAAGTATTGAATTTTTTCTGCATGTGTTATTAATTAATAGCTGCTTGAACAGGTGCGGTTGTCTTCTGTGGAGGCCTTAGGGGAAATGGTTGGTCTAATCTCAAGGTCACAATTGAAGGCGGCATTGCCTAGACTTGTGCCAACAATATTGGACCTGTAAGCTTATTCTTGTTGTCATTAGAATGATTAATTGTTATTATTGATGTATGTGAGTTTGTGTATATGTTTTTCAGTACATTTTACCACTGAAGTTTTATATAAATGCAAAATGTTGGATATTATTTACTTGTTTCCCTTTTTTGTTGGTTAGATATCGGAAAGATCAAGAGATGACACATCTTGCCTCTTGCAGTCTGCATAATCTTCTTAATGCATGCTTATTGTCAGAAAATGGTCCTCCTTTGCTTGATTTTGAGGTAGTTCAATTGTTATTATTATTTCATTGTTAAAAACAGCTTCTTGATTTTATGAAATGATCATTATAGACCATCACATACTTGTCATGGGGGGCTTCTTATGTTCAGCTTAAGCATGCAACTTAAAATCTTCATCCTAAAAGAACATATTGATTAGTTTTAAACTTATGAGCATGAAGCTTGATGGCTTGTGACTCAAGGTAAACCATCATGAAAATATTTTCCTTGGTAACTTTGTTTTTTGGATTTCTACAAAATTTGAATAAATTTGTACCTTTTCCCTTATTTGGCCAAAAACTGAGCCATGATTAACCTACGTGAAAGTCAATCCTTTCACAAAAACGCTTGAGAGTGTAAATAATGGAAATATTTTTTTGTTGGGGATTGGCCTAGGTGAAAGTTAATCCTTTGACAAAAAAACTTGAGAGTGTAAATAAAGGAAATATCTTTTGTTGGGAATTAAGCTAGGTGAAAGTTAATCCTTTGAAAATCAAGCTTGGGAGTGTAAATGAAGGAAATATTTTCTGTTGGGGTTTGTCCATATGTTTTCGGAAATATATTCCTCCATACATTTTTTTACAATGTATGATGTTTTTTCCTACTAAAATTCCTTTATATTAGAGTTTGAATGTTGTACAGTTCAAATCCCAGTCTTTTTGGTTGGATAAAGGAGTGAAATCACTATCCGAACATTCTTTTTGATTTTTTAACATATATTGAGTATTTCTTTTAGTAATAGCACCTAATTAATTATTATTCTCTATGATATTTACTAGTTGCCTATTCTTATGCTTTCTTACTATTATGGTTCTACGTTCATCCTATTTTGATGGATTATGTCACATCCCTGCACTTGACTCTCCTTACTCTCGAAGACGATGGAAGTGTGATGGAAAGGCAAGAAAAGGACGAGGAGCTCAGTCAGTTAAATCTAAAATCACCGTTACATAATTAATTCGAATAATGCCAATCAGTGCAATGGGAAGAGGAAAAACACAATTTTGTCACAATAAAAGCTTGAGTGGAGCATACCTTGCATTCAAGGAAACATTACGCAATGTGCACCTAGTCTTAAACCGTTTGACATACCTCATAGTTGAGATACTGTACTATGTCACTCAGCTTGAAAAGCTACTGAAATGGTTGTCTACACTTACTACTCATTTATTTACTGATTTAATTACAGACATAATTTATCTCATCTTAAAAAATTATACAAGCGTAGTAAAATCACTCAAACCAAACTAAATCTTAGCGTAAAGTTTTTTTACCGAATGAAATTGAATAAAAGGAACCTTTATATGTACTTCACCAAGGACCTTGTTTCCAAAAAATCTGCTGTTTGGGTGCTTTACAGGGACCCTCTGTTAAAAGATCATAATATTTTGTTTGTTTAACCTATACATAAAGATTTTGTTTTCATTTCCATTTTCACTAATGAGGTGATTGTGACCTAGGACGTGCATACTGCTGGTATATCCCAATGTCAATGGACAGCTAGGTGTGATAACTACTTGAAATATCCCTTTTCAATTAGGTATGAGCACTGACTGGTTCTGGCACTACTTGGTCAAACTGCGGTTAGACTGGGACAGTACAAATTATACGTACAGTAGGAAACCACACTACTAGCTACTAATGAATGTGTGTGTATTCATATTGTCATCGAAGAAGCATTATAGCTCCTTATTATGGTTTTAAAGTTAGAGAGACCAATAGTTGAAGGTAGGGTCCAAGGGGGCGGTTCTAAAAGGTTATTTCTAGTGGTTTATTCCCACTGTGGACTAACCTTTTGATCACCAATCTGAGTGATGCATTTCCAACTCTGCCAAACACATATTTTGCTTGATTATTTTCCTTACTGCACATCTCAAATTTTAACGTTTTGATTCTGCCTCGTATTTTTTTTACAGTTTTCCATATGTTTTCCCTTTTTCACTTTCTTAATGCCAACGTGAAATAACATTCTTCTGCTTGGTTTTACATCTATAGTTGTTTATCCTTGTCATTTTTCCTCTTCGTTTCAGGATCTTAATAGTATTTTATGCACGCTACTCCCAGTAGCATCCATTAATAGCAACAATGATGATCATACAAGGTTTTCGAAAGGCCTCAAGGTGACTACTTTGTGTCAAACACTTACGACTACTATTAGTTCTTTCTTTTGATCGATTTTTCATTTTCTTATTTACTTAGATATCAATTATATCACATAACTCTTGTACTTCTTTGGGTCCTTTCTTTATTAATTGTTCAACTTGCTCTTATGGAGTGCATTGCTTTACAAAGAGCTGGATGCAAGTGAGAAATATGAAGAGAGAAAAAGTGGCGCTTTTTTAGCCAGCCCTCTTCACCATATACATATATATAATTAGGATTTTACAAATTGCAAATAAGTCTGTGGAATTATTTTATAATTATAACTAGGTTCTTAACACTCCCCCTCATGCTGATACATAAAACATCATAACACCTCAACTTGTTATAAATATACTCAATTCTAATTCCTCTCAATGATTTTGTTAGCAAATCTGTTAATTGATCATAGAATTGACAAAGGACATGATTATTTTCTTGAATTGGACTTTCTTCCTGACAAAGTGGTCGTCTATTTCTATATACTTTGTTCTTTTATGGAAAACTGAGTTGGAGGCGATGCAAATAGTAGTTTGATTTTCACAGTATAACTTCGTAGGCTCAGATTGATGAAATCTTAATTCCTCCATCAACTATTTAAGCCATATAAGTTCACATGTTCTAAGTGTCATTGTCCTATACTCTGTTTTAGCGCCAGGTCCTTGCTACTACATTCTTGTTTTTTACTCTTTTAAGATATTAGGTTCCTATTGAGTAAGATACAATAGCATGATATAAATCTCCGGTTTATTAGAGACCTTGCCTAGTCAGCATCTGTATATTCTGTCGCCTAAAGGTGGCCACGATCACGATATAAAAGTCATTTTCGTGGGACTTCCTTAAGGTATCTAAGGACTCTTAAAGCTACCTCCCAACTACTTTCTTGGGGACTCAAAAAACTGATTGATTACATTTACAACAAATAAAATGTGTGGTCTAGTTAAGATAGTTAACTTTGCCAACTAATATGTGATATTCCTCTAGATCAGATATCAACTCCCCTTTTTTAGGCACTAGATTAACATTAGGATTCATTTGAGTATCAACCAGTCTAACGCCTAACATACTAGCTTCCTCAAGCATGCCTAAAAAACACTTTGTTATATATATATGTATGTATTTGCATGTCTGTATATATATGAGGGGCAACTTCGATGCCCAAAAGTATCTTAAATCTCTCAAATCTTTAGTTTAAAACTATTGATTTAAGTGAACTTTTAGCTTGAAAGTGTTTTTCTCTGTGATGATATTATTCACATAGACAATAAGAAGGATTTGTTTTTCAGAGTTTGATATCCTATAAAATACTAAGTGACCTGACATATTGCGGGTAGTGGTGGCAATTCGATTTGGTGGGCCAGCTTCAGGTCAACTCATTTTTGGACTCAACCCATTTAAGCTTAACCAAAACCCGACCTATTTATTACATGGGTCAAGCGTCATGACCTGTATCCAACCCATTTAACAAATAGGTTACGTGACTTGACCCGCCAACTATTTATTACAATTTTTGAGACATCATAATTTGATAAATTTAATATTTTTTACTTTGAATTAATATAATCATAAAATTTAATTAAGAATATTAAAAATATAATTAAATTATGTAATATACTTCTATTAATTAATATCAAAATTAATACTAAAAAGAAAAATATACTAATTTTAATAAATAGGTCATTAACAGGTCATAATCAGTTGACCCACTAACTCATACCTAGGTTCTTTAAATGAGTCAAATTCAGGTTTACCGTTTTATGACTTGTACCTATATAAAATCGACTCACACCCTGTTAAGTCTGGTTGGGTTCAGGTTAGGTTCACGAATCAGGTTGGGTTCACGGGTTAGATCAAAATTTGTCACCTTAATTGCAAGACATGCCAAATTAAATTAAAACTGAATTGAATTTGTTAAAGAACAGAAAATCACATGATAATGCACAATAGCTGTCAAGCATAGTCTTAACATATGCTGCAGAGGGTGATCTTATTAAAGAACAGAAAAGCACATGCGAACATGAGGTTTGGTGACCACTTATGGGGAAATCTTGATGCCAGTGAGGGAACCTCTTTGTCGTCTTGTGAATCAAAGTCGGTGGAGTTTCGAACATAGGATGAACAAGTAAGGATACAATAGACAATCACCCCCTCCTAGCAATAGTCGACAATGGTCTCTTTCCATTAAATAGAAGTGCATACCTTGGACCTCTATCCAACCTTTCCCATAGCCACCTGCTCCCTCCTTGATTGTTGCACCAAGTGTAAGTTGGATCCATGAACCCAATATCCTGTAGGTCCAAATTGTGCATACACTTAAGAAAGTTTTAGTCTTTTGCACTGATCTGAAAGGCCCTTTTTGTCTTTCTGTTGTTAAGGTCACCTTAAATGATCACCAGCATATCTTGATTCATCGCCTGGCAGCCATGGATCCTTGCTCCCATAAATATCTGTTGGCGTATAGACCTCCAACACAAAATTTTCTACCTTGATGAGAGGTTGCCTGCACCAAGATAACTTGTGTATGCTAAAGCAGCACTTGTATAAATACTCTATTGTCATTCAGTACGAAAACTAATCCACTGGAATTATCTTGCGTAGGGATAGCTACAAAAGTTTACTATTGCCTAATCAGTTTGTTTATCGACTTTCTAAATACATCAAGAAGAAAATGTATATACTGTTTATAATTCCTAACTATATTAGCAAAATAGTTATGGAAGCTGGTTTTACTAGCTTTGTAGTTCCAAAAAATGCTACTATTCATTAGTATAGGCGACCCTCCCCCCACTTAGGGTAGTTCATTATGTTCAAAACTAGAAACTCGCTCGCATTTTATTTGATATGAACTCAACTCGATTTTTCATTCAACTAGAAGTCATGTTTAAAATAAAATCGATTCAACTTATAATTGACTCGATATCTGTATGATGTATTTAAGATGTTTTATGTATAAACAGATGTTTTGGAGGGTATATATTGAAAAACTTAAAGCATAAAATGTATATTATACATATACACTTAATTAAAATATTCAATATAATATATAATATTTGGTAAATGAATATATAAATATTAAAATAAGATTAAAGATAAGGCTTGATTCAACTTAATAATTGACTCAACTCAAAGAGATTTTACTTGACTCAAAGCACACTCGATTCAAATTCAAAAAGTTTGAGTTCAAGTTGAGGTCAACTCGCTTGAATTCAACTTGTTAATAGCTCTACCCCTACTCCTAGACTGGTTGCTATCAAATTCCTCCTTTTGTTGCATTACAAGAAATAAGCATTTTTACATAAATGTTTTACGAATGTTAAATATAAATTCTCATTTTATTCTAATTTAAATAAAAATGTCCACGTCAATTCTTATGTTTAATCCTTTTACGTTGATTATATTGGGCTGCCACATGAGTAAAACTTATTTACATTAAAGTTTATATTTGACATCAGTACAAGTACTAATGTTAACTTTTGAAAAATAAATTCATTTAACATGACTTATGTTCACAATTGAAAAAATTCTATTATAGGATGATTAAACAATAATAATATAATTATATTACTTATTTAACACTTTATAGGTGATGTATAACATTGAATATTTTTACATTGAAAATATTGGAGATGATATTTTGTATATTTTCACCACTATTTTAAAACATATGAATTGTATTTAATAATCAAATTTAAATGAGATTTGATAACTTCAATAATAGAACTTAAAATGAAGCATATAAAATTTAACCGTAAAAGTTAACATCTAGGCTTTTTTAATTCACTTTTGGTGTTAAGTGATTACAAAATGTCTCTATAAAAACTTATATATATATATAAAGAATTTTAGCAAAACTATGAGCAAGAACTGCATATATTATCTAGATCAACATATTCAAACAAATACCAATATAACAGATTAACAATCTAGAATATCTACATAAAATTCTATTTCATACTCTAGAAATAAAAACAAATAGTTTTTGATGGCTCAACATTCATATCCAAATATTCTAATTTTTGTAAACACAAACAAAAAAATTTATTTGCACTTGATATAAACACCATATTTAGTAAATTTTACAGATTTTATATTACATTCTCGAACATTATAAAACTTATGAAGAGTTTTAATTATAAATTACACTTTATATACTTGATCACTATTCGTAAATATTATTGGTGAGAACAGAATATTTTGTTTATACATCATAGTAAGTCTCTGACGTATGCTACTCTATCTCTCATAATGAAGTAGATCACTATCAGATAGGATCACTTACTTTATCTTTCATTGGTTTTTGGATCAACGTCAATCCATTTAAACAACTAGATATTGTCGTTATTTTGTATGATCGGATTTTTATCTTATTTAAATCAATGACCAAAATCTGAAGTTTTTTATCAAGATTAAAACTATGGTAAAATTTGATAAGATAATATGACGAGAATAAACGTAATATGTAAAAATAATTTATAATTGAAGCTCTTCATAAGTTTTGTATTTTTTGAGAATTGAATGTAAAATTTATAATATTTACTAAATGTAGTGTTGTACATATAATTGCTCTTTTTTTTATATATACAAAACCTAAAGTTGCACAATAGAACCAAAATTATCCCAAATTAGTTATTCAAAAACAAATTTAGCCCTAGTATGAATTTGCACAATGAAAAAATAATTTAAAAATCACACGCATAAAAACAAGCATATCAAAGGGAACACCTTTTACAAGGAAGTAAAAATAATTCATAATCCAAAGAATTAATACTTTAATTTTTTTCTCATTGCCTATGCAAAATGGTATGGGGAAGATCTGCTATGAGACAAGGCCTGGATTTTGAGAGGAAAAAGGAAAAAATCTAGGCAAGTACCTTCCTTAGCAACGGAGATCACCTAGAGTAGCGGAGATGAGGAGCATTGGAAAGGTACGTTGGTGTGTGAGTTGTAATGGTTCCTCTTCAGTTCACTGGTTGTCATAGCGGGGACGAAGGGCCGGTAGATCTAATGATGGAAATAACTAGGAGGAGCTGTAAAACATAGAAAGATGTACATTACATTTTTGTTATTTATTTTTAATAAGCAATAGAAAGAGCTAGATTTGAAATGAAAATTTGGTGTTATATGAGATTAGAAATCAAAATATTAGGTGCAAAATAGAAAAGGAAAACAAAGCTGCCCAACTAATTATTCTCAATTAAAATCAAATCACATGTTTTCCAAGTGGGAGCTTAGCTAACAGGAACAACAAAAATAATCACATGCCATTATTTTATAATATCCTTGAATTGATAAATCTTCCTCATAAGTGTTAGCCAAAAAAATGGTCAAGTAATCTAAGAAAGCTCCGGGATCCATTTCATTAAGGCCAGCTTGCATGCAAACTGAAAATATGTAAGAAAATATTCAAAATACTAGAACTATGGACTTATTCTCAATCCTTGTCCTAGAATTTGAGCTATCCCTTCTCTTTATTCCTCAACTACTGTCCCAACCTTATGTAAACTAGTGGTTTCATGTGCATTGCACATGGGGCATAGAGGGGCATAATTTTGTATGATTGAGATAAATTCTATATAAAACCTAAATACGAACAAAGTAAGATTAATTCTATATTTTTGAAATTAAAATCAAATTGAGTTTCTTTATACGCGAATCAAGACTGAATTAAAAAATTTAGTTGAACTTCGATTTTACCTATTATTTAACAAGTAAAAAAAAAGTAGTTTCATACTTTAAATTATATACAAAGAAATTTATACATTCTAAACTATAATCATCATCATAATACAAATCTAATCAAATTTACAAAAACAAATTTATCATACATAGACATTTTTAAAAATTTTAATTACATAATAATTTAAATATAATAATACAACAACAACAACAATAACAACCAAGCCTTAATCCCACTAGGTGAGGTCAGCTACATGAATCCTTTGTTTTCATTGCGCTCTATCAATTAACAAATTTTTATGTAAGTCTAAGAAACTAAGATCACTGCTTATAGTTTCTTGTCATGTCTTCTTTTGTCTCCCTCTTCCTCTTTGTACATAGGCAAGATCCAATAACTCGATTTCTTTAACTGGAGCTTCAATCAGCCTACGATTTATATGTCCAAACCATCTAGGCTGATTTTCTCTAAGTGTATCCTTAATTAGTGCAATACCAACTTTCTATCGTAAGCCGATTGAAACTCCAGTTAGAGAAATCGAGTTATTGGATCTTGCCCATGTACAAAGAGGAAGAGGGAGATCAAAGAAAACATTGTAAGAAACTATAAGGAGTGATATTAGTTACTTAGATTAGTTATTAGATCTTGCCCATGTACAAAGAGGAAGAGGGAGACCAAAGAAGACATTGTAAGAAATTATAAGGAGTGATCTTAGTTACTTAGACTTAGATAAGAGTTTGTTAATTGATAGAGCGCAATGAAAATAAAAGATTCGTATAGCCGACCCTACCTTTTGGGATTATGGCTTGGATGTTGTTGTTGTTGTTGTTGTATTATTATATTTAAATTATTATGTAATTAAAATTTTCAAAATATTTATGTATGATAAAGCTTTTTTGTAAATTTGATTAGATTTGTATTATGATGGTGATTATAGTTTAGAATGTATATAATTTAAATTATAAATTTTTTTATTTGATAAAACTTACAACATTTAATTAAACTATAAAAGTTAAATTTAGATCACACAAATTAAATAAAATAGCAATATTAATAAAAAAATAAAATTTTCAATTTGTTTGTTAATGGATATAAATAAAATAATTAAAATAAATCGTTGCTAATTGTGAACATAAAATATAACAATAAAGTATTTAATTTTCAATTAATAAATTTAATAGTTATTAATTATTAAGTTAGTTATGTGAGTCCGTTTTAATTTTAGAATGATAGAATCGAGAATTAAATTGAATCATTTAGTTCCATAAATTTTAGATGCCATGACTCATTTTGAAAAAAAATTATATTAACAAAAGTATTTAATATGACAAATAATTATTTAAAATATTATTAAATAAAAAATAAATGGACTATAATATAATTTTAAATCAAATATTTTCTGTTTGGGGCATACCCTCTTCAACCTCTCTCTTTCTAACTTGCCACCGCTCGTCTCTCTCTCTTCTCTCTCCTTTTTCTTTCTTTCAAACTCGACGTCTTTTTGTTTTTCTTCACTCTCTTCTACTGCTCAAACATAATGCAAAATTTTGAAAATCAGACTAATCTTAAAATCGATAGAATAAAAAATTTACGATTTTATGGTTTAATCAAGGTCAAGTTAGAGTTTAACCGTGATGATTTAATAATTTAATAAATATTTATAAAATATAATTTATAATAATATTTATAAAACATGAAATTATTGTAAATTTGTATCTTAATAAAAAAAATTTATATTAAATACTAAAGAATAGAGTTTTTTTTAAAAAAGTAACTAAAAGAAGCAAAATGAAAAATACCAAATTTTTACACGTGAAAGTGGAATTTTGCATTGCAATTAAATAGTCTGACATTGCCAAAAGATAAGCCTCAAACCTGTGTATAATTATATATATATATATATAACAGACACTCTAAATTTTTGCTTTTATATACAGAAATAAATAAAAAAGGACCAAATTATAATTATTATTGTAAGATATTATGACATAAAATTAAGACTAAGAGAAGTTAGAATAGTAAACTATAATTTATGAACACTTAAGTAAAAAACTAAGATAATTTGGAGACCAAATTAGGATCTACATTAAAACTAGAAAAATTAAAGAACTGCAATATAAGTTTTCAATCAAAATTTTATCTCATAGCACCGCGTGAGCACCCTCTGCTCTCTCTCCGCATGCTTCTTCCCTCTGAGACATGGCTCAATCACAATGTTTTTGAATTTTTCAAATTAATAAATGTAGATAGGATAAAATATTTTTTACCTACACATTCATACCTTTGTATATAAAATAATAATAATGTAGATAAGAGAGGAAATAGGAAAATTTTCTGAAAAATCAAAAACCAACTCCCAATACATAATAACCAATAACTTCACCACGAAATAACATGTCAATCCAAAGCGTTCTATTTATTGCAGGATTTACTCAATGAATAAATCACATTTAATCTACAGGTAAAAGAAATCAAACACAAACGAGGTCTCCAAGAAATCTAGATGCAAAGATAGACGTTAAGATTTTACATTATGAAATCAGTGCCTTATTTAAGTACATCGTTTTGCTAAAGAAGAAAATGTGAACCCACAGAAAGATGGAGGACAACCTCTTCCAGCAAGTATGTCAGAAAGTAATCTAAAAAAAAAACAGCTCTAACCAAATGCAATTTAAGGATAACTTCGTTATATTTGAACAAAGAATAGATGAGGCAACCAGTCATTCAGATATAAGAAGGAAGAACAGAACTTTAAGAAGGGAGAATAGAACCGTAGAAAGAGGGAACAAAATCTTAAATGAAAAAAAAAACATCTAAACCTTATAAAGAACAAGGAGAAAGTGTTACTTCTATTTTTTATGCTATTTCATTCTCAACAGTGAGGTCGTTCGTTTAAGCAGGAATATGCAATCCTAAGGAAAAGACAACTAGCATAAAGGTAAGGTTGTTCAACAAGTTGGGAAGTCCAAAGACCGCAACAGTGTGTGGGTTCTGCGATCGCGGCAGGGAAAGAGATTGATTGAAGCTAGGGTTATGAAAAATGAAATATTAAATAAGGGTTTAATTTTGTTTTAAGGCAGTTATTCTATAAAAAAAATTTATAATCATTTGAGTGATTAAATTGTTTAATTATAAGACTGGATTAAAATTTTCCTTCAATCTTATTAGGGTTCAATTATTAAAGATGATTTTAAAATGTTTTTGTAATCACTTGATTACCTTGCTTGATTAAAAGTCTAGAGGGAAGTTTCCTTTGAATCTAAAATTTTAGAAGGAATTTTCCTTCTGATCTAAAATATTAGGAGCAAATTTCTTTGATTGATTAGAAAATAATTAATAAGGAATCTATTAAATTAATATAATTTTTATAATAATGATAATTCAATAACTATTGGTTTATTATTTTAAAATTTATCTTTAAAAGTAGATTTAATTATCATGACCCTTGGTCTCATGGTCTTGTAAGCAATTTACATTAAACATAATGTGTTGACAGTCAACCGTAATCATTTATGAATACGTTTGATCTCTAAATTTGTTCACAATGCTTAACATGCATTTCGACTAAATCTCTTATTTCTTATGGTGTGTCCAAAAGGCTGCTGGTCTTTGGCAACTTTAGCTTTTCCCTTGGCTATTTTCTTTATCTTGTAATTTAATTTGGTTCTTGTTCCGTTGCTATAGAAATGGCAGTTCTTGAGTTTGTCATTTGGTATTCCATTCAACGCTCAAAGTTGACAAGCTTCGTTGTTGTAGAAATGGCAATTCTAAAGTTTGCTAAAATTGGATGGTTCATTTTCTGCAGACTGAACCATGAAAATATCTCTGTTTGGAAAATTGAATGGTTCTTTTTTTCCAGATCAAACTATTTGAATATCTCTGTGTTCCGACTTTGGAAGACCTTGCCATCCGGTCTTCATGGAGCTACCAGGTCCCTTGTTTCATTATTCTTGTTGTTCGACTTCAACCCTATCACCATTACGTTGGCCATCCAAACTGCTAGGGGAAATTGTGCTGCAATTTGTCTCCTTTATGGCTTCACATTCTGCCATTCCTTCCTTGGGTTGTTGTTTGGCTTACCATTAAACATGTTGGTTGTTCAGCTTATGCATTGCTTGACCACTTTAAGCTATAAACTTTTGTTGGTCAGCTTTTCTCCCGTGTTAGACTACTTGGCTGAGCACCCTTGCTGGCCACCACCACATTCCAGTTTTCAGCATCCATGATTCCTCATTATATTTGTAACCAATAACCATGGTCCAACTTGGTAGGTTTTTCTACTCAACATCATATAGTGGAGTCTTTGTGGCTCCTTTATTTCCTAAATCATTAGTGCACTAGATGTTTATTGTTGTTCCCCATTGCAGGTGGTTGTCTCTTTATTTCCTACATGTTGTTGGACTTGCACTCTATTACTAACTTCATGTTGAACTTGCACTCTAGCTTTCGAGGGGCATTGCGTATTCCAATGCCCAACTCACCCACATTCGAATCACATTGAAGTAATACCCTCGTATTCAAAGTGTTGATAAAGCCGGCCTACCAATCCTTGTATCCAAGCTCCTAGTTGCAGTAGTTCCCACATATCAACGTTGACACAAATGCTAGCATATAGGCCCTTCTCTCTTGTGGTTGTGTAGCAATCTCTCAAACAAAGGAGTTCTGGCTTTATTAGCAATCGTTGCTAAGTTTCTTGTTCCTTAATATTCTAGTGGGTGACCGAGAAATCTCACCCAAAGTGGGATAGTGGTGAGAACACTCAACGATGGCTTGAATGAGTTTGTCCACTCATCAAATCCTATCGCAACAATGGTCCGCAGTCCCCTAGCCAATCAAATTTCATTTTTTTTCACAAAATTGATGTTGAAGCAACCCTTGCTAATATCAATTATTTTCTGGTACTCTATGTAGGATCGTAAGAGTGCGTCTAGAGAGGGTGAATAGGTGCTAATTACTAAATTAAAAATTTAATGCTGACTAATTTAGAGAATTTAATTTACTGCAATATAGCTCAAATAAGAAACACTTAAGATCTACTACAACAACAACAACAACAACAACAACAACAACCAAGCCTTAATCCCACTAGGTGGGGTCGGCTACATGAATCCTATGTTTCCATTGCGCTCTATCAGTTACCAAATTCTTATCTAAGTTTAAGTAACTAAGATCACTCCTTATAGTTTCTTGCCAAGTCTTCTTTGGTCTCTCTCTTCCTCTTTGTATATGGGCAAAATCTAATAACTCATTTTTTCGAACTGGAGCTTCAATCAGCCTACGATTTAGATGTCCAAACCATCTAAGCTACACCAACTTTCTTTCGGATATACTCATTTCTCATTCTATCCTTTTGTGTATATCTACACATCCACCTTAACATTTTCATTTCTGCAATATTTATTTTATTTGTATGTTTCCTCTTTGCAGGCCAGCATTCAGCACCATATATCATTGCTGATCTTACTACAGTTTTATAAAATTTATCCTTGATTCTAGATGAGATTTTTCTATCGCACAACACACCAGAAGCATTTCTCCATTTTACCCATCCTGCTTGAATCCTGCTAATAACATCATTATCTATTTCGCCATCATTTTGTATAATTAATCTAAGGTATCTAAAGCGCTCACTCTTCTTGACAATTTGATCACCAATTGTCACATCTCCAATATAAGTATTTCTTTCTTGACTAAATGTGCATTCCATATATTCAGTTTTTAATCTACTGAGATGAAAACCTTTAGATTCTAGAGTATTCCTCCAAAACTCTAGTTTCGCTTTAGCTCCCTCTTTAGTTTTCTTAATAAGGACAATATCATCTGCGAAGAGCATACACCAAGGCACTTCATCTTGGATATGTTCAGTCATGACTTCCATAATCAAAGCAAAAAGATACGGACTTAAAGCCGAGCTTTGGTGTAATCCAACTGTAATAGGAAAATTCTTAGTCAAACTGTGTCCGAACAGAGGTAACAGCTCCTTCATACATGTCTTTAATAACTTGAATATAAGCAGTGCAAATCTCTTTCTTTTCTAAAACTCTCCAAAGTACTTCTCTTGAGACTTTATCATAAGATTTTTTCAAATCAATAAAAACCAAATGTAGGTTTTCCTTTTTCTCCTTAAATTTCTCCATTAAACTTCTTAATAAATGAATGACTTCTATAGTAGATCTACCTGGCATAAAATCAAACTGATTCTCTGATACCTTACTATTATGGCGTAACTTTTGTTCGATCACTCTCTCCCAAAGTTTTAAAGTATGACTCATTAATTTAATTCCTCTATAATTGGTACAATTTTGTACATCGCATTTATTCTTATAAATAGGTACTAATATACTCTTTCTCCATTCATTTGGCATCCTTTTAGTCTATAAAATCATATTAAATAATCTAGTGAGCCAAGAAACTCCTTCATCTCCTAAGCACTGCCAAACATCAATTTGGATGTTATCTGGTCCTACTGCTTTTTTATGCTTCATCTTCTTTAAAACTTTCCAGACTTCAGCTTTACTAATACATCGGATGTAAGAGTAATTTTTACTTTCTTTTAGGGTACTGAATTCTGTAAGCTCAATTGAATTTTCACAATCTTCATTGAAAAGCTGTTGAAAGTAACTCATGTATCTATTTTTGATATCTTCTTCCATAAAAAGTACTCTTTGATCTTCATCTTTAATAGATTTTACTTCAATTAAATCTTTCGTTTTTCTATCTCTTGCCTTGGCAATCCTATATAATTGTCTTTCTCCTTCTTTAGTGTCTAGCTTCTTATATAAATCCTCAAAATTCATATTTTTTGCATTGCTTACTGCTTTCTTAGATTCTCGTCGAGACACTTTATATTTTTCCCACTTATCATTATTTTTGTTTTTAAACCAATCTCTATAACAAATCTTCTTCTCCTTAATTTTTTTTTGTACGTCATCTTTCCACCACCAAGTATCTTTATTATTTGAATCATTCCTTTGGATTCTCCCAGCACATCCTTCGCCACCTTACGGATACAGTTAGCAACTGTCAACCACATAAAATCAGTTTCCTCGTTAATGTTCCATTGCCCAAGTTCTAGAACGTTCTTCTTAAATATACATTTGTTCTCATTCTTTAGATTCCACCATCGAATCCGAGGATAGGATTTTGACTTATTATTTCTTCTCCAATACTTTATCTCGGAATCTAAAACATTAATCGATGTTGGGTAGTCAAACATTCACTTGGAATGACTTTACAATCTTTACAATCCAAGCGATCTTGTTTCCTTATAAGAAAATAATCAATCTGAGTTCTTGAAGTTTCATTCTTGTACGTGATAACATGCTCCTCTCTCTTCTTGAATAAAGTATTAGCAATTACAAGATCATATGCTGAAGAAAACTCTAAAATAGTTTTACCCTCCTCATTTATCTCTCAAAAACCATATTCACCATAGATATTATTAAATTCCTCAGCAACACGTCCAACATGTTCATTTAAATCTCCTCCAATAAATAATCTTTCCTCCTGAGGTATCTCTTGTATTAACTCTTCTAAATCATTCCAAAATTTTTCCTTTATGCTCGCATCTAAGCCAACTTGGGGAGCATACACACTTATAATATTAATAATCATTCCATTGATTATAATTTTTAAAGTCATAATTCTATCACAATTTCTCTTAACTTCCACTACATGATCCTTCAAACTCTTATCCAGAATTATACCCACTCCATTCTTGTTTTTATTCTTACTAGAGTACCAAAGTTTAAAACCTAAGCCATCAATTTTCTTAGCTTTCTCTCCAACCCATTTTGTTTCCTGCAAGCACCAAATATTAATCTTTCTATGAATTATAATATCCACCAACTCCATTAGCTTGCCCGTCAGGCTGCCTATATTCCAAGTTCCTAATCTAATTCTACTGACTTGAGTTCTAGTATGATGGACTAGCTTCTTTACCCGCATTCGTCCATGATGTGGGGACCCTTGCTCATTTTTCACTACACCCGGGCGCCGATGCAGCGGCCCTTGCCCATTTTTCACTATATTCAGGCAATACAGCACGTCGCTTCCAGGGAACGCCCTAGCTTTAGCACAATTTTTTAAAGGATTCATGTCATGATTGATTTGACAAGTTTTATGCTGGCTATCGACTGCCTAACGCAACCCTTCGCGTTTCTCATCCGGGACTTGGGACCCGGCAACGACGCGTTCATTTATCACTTAAGATCTACTATTAAAAAAAAAGATATAGTTAAGAGCACAAGTTAGCTATGAACTGAATAAATAAACGAAAGCAAATATCATTTATCACGTACACAATGAGCAAATGATTTAAGTAGCATGATATAAGTGCAATAAGGAAAAGAACACTAGATAGACTATGGTTTAGCTCAATCCCAAGCATACATTCACCCCAACCAAACCAATTGCTCCTTTGGTCCAAATAGAGAAGCCCTTACATTGTCATCTTCACCTAGAGGCCCTACTCTTCACTTGAGGGAAGAACAATCACAACTCTTCTAGCTTACCCTAGAGGCTCTCTTTACACTCATATGTTAAGAAATCATTCTTACCTTTTCTAACTCACTTTAGAGGCGCTCTTCACACTAAGGGAAAGATCCACAAAAACCTCCCTTAGATCTCACATATTAAGGGCCTTCTTCTTAATGTGAAGGATACAAAGCATCTTCTTGTTGGGCTTCTTGTGATCATGCATTGTTTTCGATTCATTATCTTTTTTCGATACAAATATTTAGTGGAAGGACCTATTTGTGTATTTCAGTTCATTGTCAAGCACTTCGGTGTGAAATGTTCGTGTATAAGCACTGATTTGCATATATTTTCTGAAGTTTAAGGGACTAAGGTTTTCCATTTATGCATGTATGTTGGCACAGACATACTATACTTATGAACTTTCTCTTATGCAGACATACAATGAAATTCAGCACTGCTTTTTGGTTATTGGTTCAGTTTATTCAGAGGATCTTTATGTCTTCCTTCTTAGTGTGGGTGGTATTCTTATTTAGAAGCAAAACATTTTTGCAACTGTAAAAATTTACATAGTTGACTCTGGTTTTTTTGCTATTTGTTCATGATTTTCATTCAGAAATGTCAGGCGAAGGATGAGCCATTTATTGTAGGAGCACTCTGCATCATAAAGCATCTATTGCCAAGGTTTTAGTTTACCCTTTAATTTGAAGTTGCCAATTAGTTTTCTTAGCTATTCGAAATGGTACATAATTAGACCTGGGTTGGCTTTTCCGTGGCCCACATATTTTTTGTTTGAGTAAGCTTTGGTTGGTTTTTGATGTAAAAAAATGTTTGTTCGAGAAAGGCAAGAATTCATCTTTTCTTTTGTATTGTGCTTGATTGAATGATGGCACTTCAGCTTTGGCAGGTCAAATACCTGGTCCAATGAAACCTTTTTCCTGACAGCAACTTTGTATCTTTTGACTATTTATTTCTAACGGGTGTTTGCTCTTTTACAAGGTTGTTGGAAGCTTGGCATGCTAAAAGAAATTTACTTGTAGAAGTTGTCAAGTCACTACTAGACGAGCCAAGTTTAGGTGTGAAAAAGGCACTCACTGAGGTTACGTTGCCTTTTTCTCCTTATAAATGTATTTTATTTTGTATGGATTAGCACTTGTTTCAAAATAGCATCTTATCTGCGTTCTGCTTCTAAAAGCATGGTTTTATCAATAAGGGTCATGAAAGCATACATTTATATTTGAACGTCTGTCTATTTAAAGTGGTGCAATTTTTTGTCAGTTACTTGTTGTGATGGCCTCACATTCTTACTATGATGGTCCTTCTGCGGAGTTATTTGTCGAATATCTTGTTCGCCATTGTGCTATATCAGATGATAAAATCAAACATTTGAAGACTTCCCATGATGTGTGGAAGGGCATTCCCTTACACTCCTTCTATCATAGGAAGTTGGAGGTTGGTTTTTGTTTCATAACTATTCCTGCAAATCTTATTTGTTTCATCACTATTCTAAGTTGATTCATCTGATCAGGTTAACATCTCTGTTGTCAGTCCAGCCAGGTTAAGAGCTATAAGTGAGAAGAGCATTCTTCTACTTGCTATTACTATTCCAGAAATGGAGGTAGTGATCAGAGTTATTCTAGTATTAATTATCAACTCCTTCACATTGTTTGTCATTTTTAATTTGCCTGAAATTTCTCATTCACCAACAGCACTTTCTTTGGCCTTTCCTCTTAAAGATGATTATTCCTAAGAAGTACACCGGTGCAGTTGCAACAGTAAGATTTTTTGTTAATAAACACCTTTTTAATTTTACTTATCTCTGAATTTATTATATAGATCCCTATATTTTCCACATACAATCTGACATGCATGCACGTCTGATACTGGAGTCTTCGTGCAAGGGTTGCATTACAAAATCAGCGGAATAAACATTTGCAAGGGATTGATGTAAATATTGAATGGGAAGAATATAAAAAATTAAAACACAAAGGACTTTACTGAAGGTTCAGTTTAAGTCAAGTTTTTTGATCTGCTGCTATTATTAACCCACAAATCGCATTGCATTTTAGGGGCATAATATCGTGATCTACATATTGACTGCATGGAACATCTAAATTGAATCAGTATGAAATGCTTTAATATATAGAAGAAAATGTAGTAGGCCATGTTAACCAGTGAAATAGATTGAAAGATTGAAACAAACAAATAGCTATTTATTACTTAAAATTGCATTCTAATTTTAGCTTAATCTGCATAACACAGACTTGTACATAATGCTCGACAATGCATCCTTTAAATTCTTCACCCGTCTTCTCTCCCTGGTGTGGCATCATCTTTCATGCATGTGCCAACTTCTTAGCCCATGTATTCTAAAGACAAATACTCATACACTTGCATGTTTCTTTGCATATTTTTGCTATATGTATGTGCATTTTTGCCTGAAAACTTTGTACTTACTGTTCTTTTGAGCAAGTAGACTGACATTAATGCGGGATGACGCGATCTGATCCTAAAATGGATGTGGGACATCGCGATCTGATACCTAAGTTCATACAAGACAATGAAAATGAGACGGCTAGGGTTTAAAGGATAGAGTAAAATAGAAATAAAAATAGTGGATATATAGGGTTTTTAGAATCCTTATCTAAGGTCACCTACCATTCCCTCTTGGAATATCGATCCATTTTAGAATCACTAAACTAACCCATTCCAGGATCAAGTGCACACAAAGCAAATTTCATTCACCAAAAGTTTTTAAAAATGTACAACCTATTTATAGGCAAATAAATCAAAATAAAAAAAATAAGAAAAGAATCGATAACTACGACTCTGGATAATTATTCAAATGAGATAATTCTAACTAATTTAAATTAGTTAAATTTATTCATTTAACTGGTATTATCTAATACGATCAAATCAACTTAGATAAAACTTAATTTTTATAAATTCAACCAATATAAATCTTAATATATATATATATATATATATGTAAATAATTTGCATATCAAGAGCAAGTTATGACATCCAATTTGGACCTTTTAGCGTCTAGATGCCCTCATCAAACATACTTGAGCATTTTAATTAGCACAAAAATAGTTTTAAGTGACAAGATAGATGACAATACGGTGAACGATTGCGAATTAGAAGTATAAGAACTAGTTTCAAATAAATTTTTATAATAATTTTGATTGCTTCAGGAAGTATCAACTAAATCTTTCATTGTTCACTTATCAATATCCTTTTATAATTTTTTTTTGAAATATCTTTTTATAAATTTGATAACATGGATCTTGTAGTAATTTGAATTGCTAATACATGAAAATTTGTTGGAAAATGTGAAGCACACTATTTACTGTTAACATTTTCAGGTGTGCAAATGCATATCAGAATTGTATAAACTTAACTCGTCTCATGGGAGTGCAATATTTAATGAATGTACTTCATCAGATGATATTCCAGACTCTGAGGTGGACATTATTTCCAATATAGTAGCATGCTTGTTAGGAGTTTCCAATAGTAGTTTTGGTTATACTGACATTATTTTCCAACATTCCAGGATCTCTTTGCACGCTTGATTGTCTTGCTTCATGACCCTCTTGCTAGGGAGCAATTGGCAACTCATATTCTCACAGTATTTGCTTATTTCTCTTTCTGTTTTTTTTAATTGTTTTCATTTCTATGTTGTCTTATGGTTGACCCCAACTAATTTGAGGTTTAAAACTTTTGTTGTTTTTATTTTTGTACTGCTCATGCATGAAAAATGCTTTACACACTTCTAAATGATTGCACAATCGTCTACCATAGTCTTAGAAATTCATTGAATTTGAAAGTTCTCTTTGAGTAATTTTTTTAATTATGGCTTGATGGAGGTCCTTATATTTAATTATTTCTACTAAGTGTGTATAATGTATAGTCCCCTGAATTGTCAAATTAAGTCTATAAAGGATTGACTACAAGAGAGCTTAGAAGGATGTTAATGAAGCAATGGCTAAATCGCTTATATTCTTATATGAAAAATTGGAAACCAAAGAGAGGGAGCGATTCATGTTTTATATAAGTATGTATATATGTGCATATATGTATTGGCATATTATATATATTATTTATGGTAAACTGGACATATATATGTATATGTATATTATATATGTGTGTGTGCGCGTGCGCTAGCTCAATTAAAGGTGAGGAAGGGTCAAGATATGAATTTTGTGAGATGCATTAATGATTGAATTAATAATATTTTAGTGAAAAGACGAAAATATCAATTGAAGATGGAGAATATATTTTGATAAGCTCTCAATGAAAACAACAAAATTATTTTGTGGTTGTCAATACTCTTGTGTGTGCTAGCTCAATTAAAGGTGAGGAAAGTCAAGATTTGAATTTTGTGAGATGCATTAATGATTGAATTAATAATATTTTTGTGAAAAGGCAAAAATATCTATCAAAGATGAAGAATATATTTTGATAAGCTCTCATTGAAAACAACAAAATTATTTTGTGGTTGTCAATACTCCTAAGAAAGAAATTATGTTGATTATACATGAGCTATTGTGAAAACGCTTTGATAAAGGTGAATTCCTAAAAAACTTGTGGGCTTGGTGAGATTGTTATTATAATATGGAAGTGTACTTGTGCCATCAGTGCAAAGTGACTTACAATATTTTATAATTAGATACTTAAAGAGTAAGAAGTGCCAAACGAAGGAAGAGTACTCTTGTCCCTTTTATGAAGAGCAAGTGAGATATACGAATTGTGATAACTATCGACGGATCATGCTTACAAGTTATACTATGGATTTTAGGAGGATGTCATTGAATGGAGATTAAGAAAAGACCTTGCTATATTGAACACTCAATGTGTTTTATGCATGTATGGTCAACAATGGAGGCTATTTTTCTTATAAGAATAGTGGTAATGAAAAAAAGGAACTTTCAAGTTATTTTTTCAGTCTTAAACATATGATAAAGAGTACTGAATGATGCTATCGGCGGGCATTGGAAAAGAAAAGTGTGCTGAACAATATATTAATTTAATGAAAGACATGGGGTGTGAAGTAGTTAGTTGCGTGAGGATCATGGTTGTCAATACAAAGGAGTTCCCTATTTGCCTAGACTATTTCTAGGACAAGTTGACTATGAAAATGATGGGAAGATTTTTTTGTGCATGAATTTTATAGAAAGTATAATCCAATTAGTTGTTACTCATGAAGTGGCTAATCAAAAATTAAAATCTTGAAAGAGTACGTTAGAAGCAAAGGAATTCTTGAAACAACATCATATATATATATATATATATATTGTAAGTTTGAAGAAAGAGGTGACAGTGCCATGAGTTAGATGGGACAACAATCCCATCATGCAAGGAATTTTTAACTCCTCAAGACTGTTGTCCGTAGTAACTAAATTGTAAATGAGGATGTTGTCATATGATCATGGCAAGATTGTTGAAATGGATGAGTGCGGTAGGAGTTCCATGTGATGGGATGCATAAGCAGTGTGGCAGAAATGTGAATAGTAACATGGATGATTGATCACACTGTAGTGTACAACATTATTAGTAATTTTATCAAGAAATGGATGTGCATGATACCTAAGGAACGATGTTTAAGGTTGTTTAGCATGCCAAACATTGATGTATAAAGGTTTGATACATAAATGTATTGGGTGCCAAGTCATTAAGGTGAGAAAGAGGGAACAAAATAACTTTAGATATAGTTAGACATGTCCTTGACTCACATGTGCTTGTAGAGAATGTTCATTTACATAGAGATGAATAGAGGAGAAATCCATAGCTAACTCGAACTAGTTTGGGGTTAAGTCTTCTTGTTTTGTATTTTGTAGTAGGTCTTGTGCTGCGTTGGGCCACCAAGTTTCACCTAATACTTCCCATTGTCTTGTAGGTTTTGTGCTGCTTAGGGCCAATATTCTCCAAAAATCTCAGCTTATTTTGGCAAGATGAGGTATTACTATTGTAAGGTATTTTTTATTAATATGGAAGGAATATTTACTTGATTTGGTTTTGAGCCATATTGCATTCACAAAATTTGTGGTTGATGTACATGTTAAAGTACTCAATGCCTATGAAGTAGTATTTTATGCTAAACCTTGTTTTGACTGTGCAGTAGCATTTATAGAAATTGTTATTTATCATTTGTATGTGATAAGGTGTTCACATCTATCTATTATTCTCTCCTTTTTTTTTAAAACCTTCCCATTATTTTCTGAAGCCCTTTGAAACTTGCATTTCTGATAATCCTTCCTTACGCTCATCCTTGAACTGAGTGGTTGAATATCTTCTTCCCATCAATAATTGAGGAAAGTAACTTGACTCCTTGGAGTATACATAAGTGAAAGAAAACTAGGTTCAGTTACATTCATTTACATAAGGCTCACATTAATGCACCATCTTTTGGCAATAAGAGTCTACGACTGCCTTCACCAAATGTATCCATGATCCAAGTTTTGTTGCTGAAATGGAAATTTAGTTAATATGTTTCTTTGTTATGCCATATGGATAGGGTGAGTTAAAATGTTTATGCTTGGTGTTTTCTATTTTCTTAGATTAGTGTAGTGGAGATACAAATGCTCAAAGGACGTGGTCACACTAGTGTGAGGCGCATTAGATATGATTGTATTAAGGAGATTGTGAGTGTGGATGGTCGTTTAAGGTGGTTTGGATAGGTCGACAAGGAAAGACCAAAAAATGATGGGTTATAATCATTGGACTATATCTTTACTCTGAAGAGATACCTTAAATAGAACTGTCGAATTAAGAAATCCATGTAGCTTATCCCATGTAATAAATCCATGTAGCTTATCCCATGTAATTTGGGATTAAGGCTTCGCTATTTTTGTTTTCTATTTCTATGGAGTTTATTTCCTTCATTCCTACATTCTTCAGTAAACAATTTATCTACTTCCCTGTTTTTTTCCCCCTAAACAGTGTACATTTTTCATGGTACCAAGGCACTTCTATTATCATGTAACTCATTTCGTTTGCAAGAAATAGGTACCTAAACTTCAGGCATATATTAGTGATTCTGAAGATTTGAAGCAAGACCTTGAATACCAGGAGACATGGGATGACATGGTCATTAATGTAAGTGTTATTGTGTGAATATCAGAACAAAGTGTTCAAATTGAAATATACTCGACAGTTGTTCTTGCTGGTTTAGCTTTTACTTCTTTCTCTATTTGGTTTTTTCTTTTCATGAAACTTTATCTCTTTCCCTCCAGCTGTTGAAATTCTTTAATTGTCTTCCTTTCACGTACAATGCTTGTAGTGTATACAAGCGTATCTGTTGCATTATTGACTGTTTCTCTGCCATGGCAGTTCTTATCAGAATCTTTGGATGTTGCACACGATACTGAATGGGTCATTTCTTTAGGCAACGCTTTTGCAAGACAATATACACTGTATGTAGGTGATGATGAACATGCTGCTCTGCTTCATAGGTATTACACTCTTGTTTATTAGGAATAGCCATTTTATGCTTGAATATTGCCTTCCAAATTTCATTACAGGATTCTGTTTATTTCGAATATTTATTTCTTGTTGAAAAAAGTAGTTTTTATTTGGGAAGCCAAAAAAACCTCTTTTAAGATTTTTGGGTTGTACAGTTCATTCACTTGGTGCCTGCATATGGTCATATATCATGGCCCAGATGAGTCAATGAACAAACTTAACAGATAAAATGGAACACCATGAAAGTATCATAAAGCTGTGAAGATTGTTTCTTAACTTATGAACATCTAGGATGTAGCATAAATTCTGCATTTTCTTGGCAATCTTTCCATATTTGATAGATATAATGTTTAGAAGGTTTTGGTGCAATACTGCAAGTATCTGAGACTTTATTTTTCTCAAAACCCTGGACAATATTTCATCAATGAAACTCTAGAAATTCAGGAGAAATTCTGAAGTTTTGATTATTTATCTTAAAGATATTCAACTCCCATCCGTTGCCCATTCATCTTCATATAGGTATTAATATTATTTTGGAGATTTTTATGTATGTTACATCCAGTTTAGCGATGCCCTATCCTTGATGCGCCACTTGGATCATTATTTCTCCTCTTTACGTGCTGCATAGGTGGTAGTTGTTTCCTCTAACTCTTCTGTTTCAAGTGCTAAGAGACCAATATTGTTTGTTTCTTTATACACTTCAAAATAACTACTTGATTATTGGACTATTTATGATGTTCATGCATTCATTGGGGAGAGGGGTTCTATTATAAATAGGATGGCATGAGTCAACTTTGAGTCACCCGTCCCAATTAAAGTTGAAATTAAAAATGTAAATTACATCTGAAACCTTAAGGTAGGCCAGTTATGTTAAGAAGGTCCATAAGAAGAAAAATGTTTCACCATGTTATCTTAGTTTGCTACCATATTGTTCATTTTAGCCTTTTCATCAGCTTGTCTGTTAAAGAGCAAGGGAAAGACTAAATACCCTTAGTGGAAGTTCCAACCTAAAACAGCCTATATGATCACACCCTTGTAATAACTCTGATGCTTTCTTTCTCCTCCCTTTTTGACAAAAGGAAGGAGAAAGGCGGCAAAGCTAGGATTTTATGCTATTGAACGGAAGACTAAGGCGAGCTCTACTTCTGTGTTGCACTCACTTTTTTCTATAGTGTGCTCTGTCCTTGCTTCTTTGAAGGTTAGCTAGCTCTGTTTGAAGGCGGGCAGCAATTGGGAAGCTAAAGGAGAAAACTTGTGCTTGGACAAAAGAGTACATAAAAGGATCAGAGTATAACGGTCATTATGTTTGTATAACAAGGAATAAAAAGAAAAAATATCAGCTAATAGCAAGTAGCAACTGTGGAGATAACTAGTGGAAATCATCAATGAAGACCTACACGTATCATGTTTGTTGGGAAATAACCTCCATGAGCAAACTTTTACCAGAAATGGACCAAGTTAAACGTTTTCAATTTTGTTGACCAATCTAAAACAAATGGTCTAACTCGGAAGGATGGATGTAATTCAATTTAATTTAAGTAGAGTTGGTTAGATTTTGATTGATTCTAAGTTGATTCGAGTTGTGTACCAATCTTAACTTTTAGACCAGACGTGATGTTATACACAACACCTGTATCCTAACATTTAAATGGACTGAAATGCATTTAGATTTTAGACATATTTTATAAGATACATGTGCAAGTCATAGGAAAAGTTATTCTTGCGAAAATTTTATTTGAATAGATTTTCGAGGCATTAATAAAACTCAAAATTATTTCAAGTCAATTTCAATTCATAATTAACTCACTCGAAATAAAATTTGATCTTACTCAAATGCATGCTTGTTATTTTTGTTTCATAATCTGAAAAATAACTTTTAAGTCAACTCAAACTCGACTACCATTCTATTTTTGTTTTTGGCAAGTGCTTCTATCGAAAGCTAGGCAGTTTTTCCTTTTAATAGACATTTCTTGAACTTAACCTAAAATGGTCACTGTGTGCTACTCAATCCCTCTCAAAGCTTCTATTTCTTCTGATTCTTGAACTTATTTATTCATAGTAGTAAAAGATTTCATTTGCTTTTCTAACTCATCGAGATATTCATCATGACAAGTATTTTAAAAAGTTGCAACTTTAATTTTTTGTTGAATTTTTTTCGCATTTTAAGATCAAAACTTCTTGTGATTTAAATTTCGTGTTCATTTGTAATCCCTTTTGACTTAACTAGACTCTTTACCTGCCTTATTTGTATGATCTTAATAATTTACTTCGTTTTACTTTTGTACTTTTGTTTTACTTTCACATCCTTATATGTTGGGTAGCTCATTTTACTTAGCTTTGTAAAAGCTTTATATTTTCCTTTTTGTAGTTATGTAATGTGTTTTATGTTTTGGATGTTTGTTTGCTTTTTATCATGGTATCCTTGTTGCAAAAGTTTTAATCTTTTTAGTTTTTTTTACTGCTTTAGGCCTTCATAATTATTTTATTTTAATATTTTTCATTGAATTATTTTACTTAACATTATAAAAAGAAAGAAATTTCTTACTTGACTCACTACATAGTGAATTTTTCTTCTCTAATTTTTCCTCTCTTTCTTAAAGATAGAAAACATTTAATGCAACTTATGCATTAATACCTAATAACTAATTTTTTTCATCATTTGTCTTTATAGCGAATTTTTTAAATCAAGATGAATATTTATGGAAATTAATTTTTTATAGGAATACTAAATACTAATTAATACAAAATGACTAAGAATTTTTTTATTATAGTTGAATTACACTAAGGCTCAGCCTTAAGTCTGTATCTCTTTGCATTGATTATAGAGGTTTTGACTAAACACATTTAAGATGATATGTCTTGGTGTATGATTTTCACAGATATTTTTTATTGATAAGATTAAAGATGAGAAAGGCAAAATTTAAGCTATGGAGGAATATTTTAGAATTTTAAGGTTTTTCTATTAGTAGGTTAAAATTGAATATATGGAGTGTA
>JAEMOT010002817.1:816349-844577 GCA_019297695.1 Apostasia ramifera | reverse complement strand
TTAAAATTAATGCTATTATTAAGTAGTTATTATTATTAAATAAAAAATTAAATGAAATGTAAATTATATTTATTATTAATATATAAAATGTTAATATTAGAATTAGTTGATTTATTTATTACCATATTTGGGTTTTAATATATATATATATATAATATGAACCATCTAATAAATAGTTTAAAAATATAAATATAATTAAACTTTAAAATTAATTTTCAATTAAAAAATTACCTATTTGAATCAATTAAATTTGTTAAGTAATTAATACATTTAATTTAGAATTAACAGATTAAATTAACTTTTAGGATTTTAATTTTTAACTTAAAATTATATGACTTTTAGAGTGTTTTTGAGAAAATAACAAAGTAAAAATTAATTTTTTGAATATTATATGACATAAAAGGTAAAAATTATTTGTAATTTTTAAAATTTTATGTAGTGATTTAATAAAAACTTATAATATAATTTCTATTTTTATAATTTAATAATTTTAAAAGTAATTATTTATAATTAATTATAATAATTAGTCTTGATTTTTTATTAAAAATATCTTTAGTCATAAAAATTATAATTTAATTTCCTATTTTTTATAATAAAATTTATAATTTAATCTTTTTATTTTACTTTTTTTTTTTGGAAAAGAGAGAGGAGAGGGGGGAGAGAGAGAGAAGGCAGTGGGTAGCAGAGAGAGAGGAGAGAGAAAGCAGATAGAGGAGAGAGGGAGGCGATGGGTGGCAGGAGAGAGAAAATAGGGAGAGAGAGGAGAGAGGGAGGCGGAGAGAGTTGAGAGAGAGATAGAAGAAAGAGAGGAGAGAGAGGGAGGCGGCAGCGAGAGGAGAGAGAGGGAGGCGGCAGCGAGAGGAGAGAGGAGAGAGAAAGTAGAGCGAGAGGAGAGACAGGGAGGCGACAGAGAGAGGAGAGAGAGGGAGGCGGGGAGCAAAATTGAAATATTGGATTTTCAATAAAGGTAAAAGTGGAAAGCCAATTTTTTCACCATCAGTACCATCTTTAATATAGATATATAGATATATAGATTCTGCAATCTTCTGTTGATGTTTTAATTTTGTCACATTTTTTAAATTTTGTAAGAAAGAAGCGTTCCTGAAAGAATGTATAAAGAATGTATATACCAATAAAAACTTTTATTTTTTCATTTTTTTAAGGACTTTAATTATTATTAATATTGCCTTACTGGTAACATTGCTAATTGGTATATATATCTTTTTTTTATGGAACTGCTTATTCTTTGTATTTGTCCTTTGCATTCAAAGATTTGTATCCTGTCCGCCTTTTGATCATCTTCATTATGATTATGTTGTATACTTTGTAGGCTGTGCTGTCATTAACGCAGCTGAGATGGGTGTTTGCTTCCCATTGAAACGAAGAGACCAACTACTTGATTATGTGCTTACATTGATGGGCACTGAAGCAAGTGATAGTTTCGCTGATTCGAGTAATGAACTTCTCCATTCGCAAGTATGTGATCATCTGGTAAAACTTTGTTGGGAAGGGGTTTTGTATAAGCCTTTGTTTGACTGAAGCAATTTTACGATATTTCTTGCATGTTGAATTTACCTATTTCCACTTGGTAAACCTATGCCAAATCACTTCCACAGCCAGATTTAGTTAAATCTGGTATCTATCTCTTATTATACTATTAACAGTAGTAACAAGCTGCTGAAAATAAGTCTTTCCATTTTTGGCCCTAAAAACTTGTGCATCGGCCATGTTTATCTGTTTCTCTTGCTTTCTCTCCCCTTCTCTTATTTCTCACTCTGCCACTTCCCCTTTCTCTCTCTTTGCTATGCTTGGTGGCCAACATGTGTCACATGAACAGAAATAATAACATATGTCTAAAATGTTTAAATAATAAATATATATATTCCATTTTTTACAAAACTTATCATTTGATTTCTTACAAAGCTCATCATGATTTTAGGTTATAAGAAATTATAATTTAGTCCTCTAACTTATCTTAGACTTCATCTTTGATCGTAAAATCTCTCTCCCAATTTATTTTAATGTTACTCTTATGTCATTAAAGATTATAATTTGATTCTCTAATTTCTCTTACTTTTGGTTTTAAGTAATAATTTCTTGAAATAGAATTTATAATTGTCTCACAATTTCCCTTAGTATTGATTTTAGATCCTAATTACTTACAATAAAATTATAATTTGGTCTCCGATTTACCTTAGTCTTTCTCTTAGGTCTAAAAGATTATAATGTGGTATTCCAACTTTTCGTACTGTTGGTCTTAGGTCCTAAGTCTTTACAATGATAATTATAATTTGTTCCTTTAATTTCTTGTAGCCTTAGTCTTAAATCTTGAGAAATTATAATCTGGTACTACAATTTCTCTTAGTTTAGTTTTAGGTCTTAAATTTTACAATGATAATTATAACTTGGTCCCTCAATTTCTTTTAGTCCTAGTCTTAGGCCCCAATTCCTTGAACTCTTTTACAAAAAATATGTCCTAAAAATTATAAGTTGGTATCAATTTAGTCTTAATTTTAGGTCCTAAGTCCTTATAATAATAATTATAATTTGTTCCTCTAATTTCTTTTAGTTTTAGTCTTAGGTTTTAATAAATTGTAATTTATTTCCTCACTTGTTTTTAGTTTTGGTCTTAGATCCTTAATCTTTACATAGTCCTTCAATTTCTCTTAATTTTGATCTTAGGCTTTAATTTCTTAAATTTTCTCTTACAAAAATTATAATTTAGTCTCCCAATTTCTCTTAATTATGATCCTAGGTCCTAAAGAATTATTATTTGGTTATCGATTTCTCTTAATAAATTTAAATTTTAGTTTATATACTTTATTATATATTATGTATTACTATTATATTAAAATATATTATATTATATATATGTATTATATATTAATATGCTTTCTCTTTTATTATATTAATAATGTATTAAAAGTTTTACTTTTAAATAAATGTAAAAGCTTTTGTTGTAATAAGTTAAACTAATGGACTAGGGCCTTCTAAAGTTTAATATTTCTATTTTTACACTAAATCATATTGTTAGTATTGAATGTAATTACAAAAATATAAAACTTAAATATTATATTTATTAATTAAATTATATAAATATTAAATATTAAATATAAATATATATATATATATGTTAGTGTTTACATTTTAATTTCGTATAGTATAGTTTGCGAGTACATGCTAGTACCCATTTAATATTGGGTTCTCAGTGTCAGTTAAACTTTAATATTTATTCTCCTATTACATATCTGCAGAGCCTTGCTTTAAAAGCTTGTACAACTTTGGTTTCTATAGAACCGAAGTTACCTATGGAAACCAGAAATCGTGTATTAAAGGTAGGATTTTAATCATTAAAATTGGTTACCATTTTAGTTTTTCCATGTTTATCTTATTTAATCACAATTGCTATATTTTCCAGGCCATTTTAGGATTCTTTACTTTGCCCAATGATCGCTCTGATATCATCGATCCACTAATAAAAAACCTTATTACTCTGTTATGTGCCATTCTGCAAACCAGGTGAGTAAAATATGTTTGATGAAATCTGTATTGTTATTTGTACTGTTTTAAAATCATAACCTATTTTACTTGTTATGTTGATTTTACCTGATGCCTTATCCTATAGATAAAGAAAAAATCCTGCAAATATTATTATAATTATTGATTTTATGAATCTAACTCATATTTAATAGGGTTCAACTTTTTTGATGTCATGTTTGCATAAATTATTACTGGATTGGTATATGGAAATGGTTTGAAAATATACTATTTCATTTGAATAATAGCTACATGCTACACTTTACAAAACTTGAATTATGAGGTGACGTATTTAAAAAAGTGTGATATTCAAAATTTTTGGTAACATACGTAAATTCCCCAAAATTTTTATATAATAGTAAGATACAGGTACGGAAAATGCTAATCTCATCAAAAAATTATTATTATTATTATTATTATTATTATTATTATTATTATTATTATTATTATTATTATTATTATTATTATTATTATTATTATTACTACTATTACTACTACACTTTTTGTTGTTTATATAAATTAATATTTGTTCTAATTTTACACATTAAATTTCATTTTAATGATTGTATTTGCCTATCTTTATTTTACATTTTAACTTCTCATGATAAATTTAAATAGTTTTGTACTTCATATTATGTATCATAAATATATAGTTCAGCATACTTTGATTATGATCTATTAATAGAACAAATCAAAGTTCTTAATAGTGCTTTTGTCCATATATAAATTCGTGTATGCTTAATTATAACTTAAAATCTTTGTTTTGATTATTTTGAATCCTATATCAATTATTTTGAAGCTTATGTATGGTTAGTAACAAAATTTGCGTCTTGTTTTACTTAGCTTTTTATAGCTCTATATATATTTTACAGTTTTTTTTTTCACATTTCATTTTACTTAAACATTACTATTTTGAAACTTAATATATATCATTAAGAGCTTCCGGATGTGTCCCTTACATTTTTTTTGCAGTAACATTAAGGTCCCGTTTGTTCTGAAATTAAAAATTAATCTGGTTTAATTTTAACCTGGTATATTACATCACACATAAAATTTAATATTAAAAATTAATTTTATTTCACATCCTACACACATTACTAAAATAATAACTAACTTATATCATGATTATCCCTCACATATCCCAATATAATAACTAACTTTATATCACATCCCTCACACATCCCAATATAATAACTAATTTTATTTCACATTACTCACAATTTTCAATAAAAAAATATCTCTATCCAAGTTTAATTTTAACCTTGTTAAATTTAATTTTACAAACAAACAGACCCTTAGTTTTATATTCAATCATTACTTTTTCATGTTACAAAGATTTAATCTTTTGTCTTTTGATTGTTCTAGAATATTGTTTTTTTCATATGTCAACTTAATTGCTTTCCAAGAACATTCGTATTTTTATTGTTGTTTACCTAATTTGTCTGTCTAGTTTTTTATTTTAAAAGTAAATGAAAATAAAGAAATTATTTAAATTTGCAATGAAAATTTTCTTTCCACAAAAATTCATCAAAAGTATAAAAAAATAAGCTGGCATATTTAAATAATTTTTGTAATAAAAAGCCATCTTTTAAAGTATTTACAAATTTTTTTTTTCTAACTGTTGTGATTGCATTGTTATAAAGATATTTCTTAAAACATGTACTTTAATTTGTTTATGTTTGTATTTTTTATTGTATTTTATGAATTTTGATAAATAATCCATTAAAAATAAATAAAATAAAATATCACAAAAATAAAATAAAACTCCATATTTTAAAGGAAAGTAAATAAATTGGAGTAGTTTTTAAAATTCTATAATAAACATTTTTAAAAGATAATGAAATTAAATATAATTTAATTGATGTGGTAATGTTAGATTGTATATATTCATATTGTTGGAATCAGCAAGAGTATTCTGTAGAAGTGTAATTTTGTTTGACATTCGAAACTCAATCGAATCTCGCTCGCGCTTTTTACTTTATACGAAATTGACCACCTTTTTGCGCTTCAAAGTCAACTTGCATCATGAAATCTATTTAACTTGTAATCAACATAATATATATGTGTGTCTAACTAAATATGCATATTTGAAATTTTAAAAATATATGTAAGATATTTTTATATATAGAAGTGTTTTATGATAGATAAGATAAAGAGAGTAAAGTGTTAATGCACACTTAATTATGTTGAATGAATTTATAATTTTGTAACTAAATATATGTTAACATATATAATGAATATTTAAGAAAGATAGACATAAATAGTTTGATATAACTCGAAAATTGACTCAAAATATGAAAATTAATCAACTCAAATGATGCTCGGTTTACAAGCGAAAAGTTTAATCCGTGGTTAGCTGTTCAAAGCAGACCATAGCATTTTGATTTTGGCCTTTAAATTATATTTAAAAAGGTAAAAAATAAACAGAAGTTATTTTTATGTAAGAGTATTTTGGGAAAGTCAATCGTTGAGCATTTTAAAAGAAAACATTTTATTGGTGTCATGCTTTTTGCATGGGATTGATGTTATTGTTGTAACGTGTGGGTATCCCAAAATTCAGTGCACAATTGTCATGCGATTAGAATTGTAGTGGGATGCATGTTATTAATTCGTATTAGTATGGGGATTTTTGGAATTTTAATATAATAATATAGATAGATAGATTATTTAACATGAATTATTACTGGATTGGCATCTGATAGTAGATGATTGAAATATATGCTAATATACAAGAATATAACTTTCCCCCTTTTTTATTGTTTTTAACTGTAGGAAACTTGATCATGCTGAATTATTACTGGATTGGCATCTGATTGTTTTCTTAGACTTTTCAAAGCACTTCCATTTACACTTTATGACCTTGTTTGATTGGGGGTTAAAAACCTTCAAATTTCTTAAAAAATACTTTAATATTTTATATTTATTTCACATCATACATATGATTAAATATCAAAAAATAATTTTATTTCACATTCTATATAAATTTTAACTTTAAAAATTAATCATATTTCACATCCAACACAAATAAAAAAAGTTAATTTTATTTCACATTCAACACAATCCTTAATAACAAATTGTTTTTATTTTATATCATAATATTAAAATAATTTTCTCTCGTTCTATCTTAAAAAAACTTGAAACATCTCAAAATTATACTCTAAGCAAGTGAGACCTTAATAATAAGTTTTTTCTAAATCGATAAAGACCAATGTAAATTTTCTTGTCTCTCTAAATTTTTCTATTAAACCTCTTAACAAATGAATAAATTTCATACTTTATATAAATGGTGTAAAATTAAACAATGCCCTAGTATCACGATGTAAGCTATACTTGATCACCCTCTTTTAAAATTTTAAAAGTATAGCTCGTCAATTTAATTCTTCTATGTTAGCACAATCTTGAGTATAGTACTAATATACACTTTTTTTTTCATTTATTTGGTATCTTTTTAGTTTTCAAAATCATATCAAATAATCTGGTAATTCAAAAAAACTATCTCCTATATATTTTGAAATATCTATTGGAATGTCGTTCGGTCTTACTGTTTTTCTATACTTTATTTTCTTTAAAGTTTCTTGAACCTTAGCTTTACTCATACACTAAATGTAAGAGCAATTTTTATTTTCTTCTAGGATATTGAATTCAGTAAGATCAATATTATCACAACCATCATTGAAAAGCTTTTGAAAGTAACTTCTTGATTTGTATTGGATATGTTTTTTCTTGAGAAATACTTTTTGATCTTTATTTTTAATGCATTTTATTTGAGTCAAGTTTCTATTTCTTGCCTTAACAATCCAATATATATTTTTTTCTCCTCTAGTGTTCAGCTTCTTATATAAATCTTTAAAAATTTTATTTTTTGCATTACAAATTACTTTTTAGACTCTCATCGAGACACTTTATGTTTCTCTCAATTCTTTTTATTCTTACATTTAAATTTATTTTTATAACAAATTTTCCTCTCATTAATATTTTTTTATACATCTTTCCACCGCCAGGTATCTTTATTATTTGGAGCCTTTCCCAATACATCGTTCACTACCTTGTGAATACACTTAGCAGCCTTTAATCACATAAGATCAGTTTTTCATTTAATACTACATTGCTCAAGTTCTAGAAGTTTTCTCTTAACAATACATATATTCTCATTTTTTTAATTCCACCATCGAGTTCGATGGCATTATTTTGGCTTATTATTTCTTCTCCAACTCTTTATCTTGAGAACTATGACTATTAATCGATGTTAGATAGTTAAACGTTCACTTGGAATGACCTTACAATCTTTATAATTCATGCGAGCTCATTTTGTTATAAGGAAATAATCAATCTGCATTCTTCTTGTAAGTGATAATATGCTCATCATTTTTCTTGAATAAAGTATTAGCAATCATAAAATCATAAGCTAAGAAAAAATCTAAAGTAATTTTACCCTTTTCATTTGTCTCCTCAAAACTATATCTACCGTGGATGCTATTAAATTCCGCAGTAACACTTGCAACATGTCCATTTAGATTTTCGATAAATATTCTTTCCTTCTAAAGTATCTATTATATTAACTATTTCAAATCATTCCAAAATTTTTTTTTATACTCACATTCAAACCTGCTTGAGGGGCATACATACTTACAATGTGAATAGTCATTTTATTGATTATAATTTTTAAAGCCATAATTTTATCTACATTTCTCTTAAGTTCCATTATATGATCTTTCAAACTATTGTCCAGAATTATACCACTTCATTCTTAGTTTTATTTTTCCCAGTACCAAAGTTTGAAACATAATCTAGAAATTTTTTTAGCTTTCTCCCTTACCTATTTTATTTTCTGAAAGCAGAAAATATTAATTTTTATATGAATCATATTATTTATTAATTCTATTAACTTTCTTGTCAAGGTGCCTATATTCTAAATTCTTAGTTTAATTCTAGTGACTTGTGTTCTAGTATCTTAGACTAACTTTTTTACCTGCATTCGTCCATGATGTGGAAATTTATGCTCATTTATCACTATATCTGGGAACCGATATAATGGTCCTTACATATTTTTCATTGTATTCAAGCAATATAATGCATCACTTTCACGGAATGCAACGCAATTTCTTAAGGAATTCATATCATGTTTGATTTGACAAGTTTTATGCCGGTTGTCGACTGCCTAACAACCCTCTGCATTTCTTATTTGAAGCTTGGGACCTAGCAAAGGCTAACGTATTGAACAACACAATAGCAAAAAAATTTTCTTCGTTCAGTTGCTTACATGATTCGGGTGGCACTTGTCAAAATGAAAATATTGGACATTAATTTTGTTATTGAAGTAGATTTTAGGGGTATGTGATATGCCCATGTTTTTCATGATAATATTAAATGGTGTTGGAATTTCAGTTTCGTGGAAAACCAGGTATATCTTGTTAGAGGGCTTGCTGAAAATAATGAAGGCTTGAGCTGTGATTGTTTCTGAAATATGAGCTGAAATCTTTGTTTCGTATCTTCTGTGTGTACTATTCTTATTTGTTTATGATACTTACATATTTTACCTTCTTTGCTTCAAATGTATGCATTGAATCAATAATTGGCATTACGTGTGCTTAATTTTTGATGTACCACTTTTCCTGATGTTTTTTACTTTTTACTGATCTTCTTTGCTAGTGGTGAAGATGGTAGGAGTCGAGCCGAACAGCTGTTGCATATTCTGAGACATGTAGATCCGTATGTGTCATCTTCCATGGAGCACCAGAGAAGAAGAGGCTGTGTTGCTGCACATGAGGTGCTTCTCAAGTTCCGTGCTCTATGTTCTGGTGGAGTATGTGGACTTGGTTGCCATTCCAGTTGCACACACCATATGCAAATACAAAGAACAGCACAAAGAAACTTCTCATCCTTACCATGTAAGTATGAATCATGAATATGGCATTTCTTCAGTAATAGGATCTTTATCATTACCCTCACATGCTTGTGTTCAGCTGCATATGTACTGCCAAGTCGGGACTCCTTAAGTTTGGGGGAAAGGGTTATGACTTATCTCCCACGATGTGCTGATGTCAGTTCTGATGTCAGAAAAGGTGCAATTCAGGTGTGGATCTAATGAGCAACTTGTTCATAATCTCATGAAGTATTGCTATATTGCCACCTTTGGAACAATGTATCAGTGATCAGGTTATGTCAACGTTAACAATTTTGATTGTGTAGATTATTGGTCTATTCTTCAGCATAGCCTTATCACTTCCCAGATTAGCGGTGTCTGGGACTGATGTTGATTTAGAATCATCATACACTGCCTTATCTTCTCTTGAAGATGTAATTTCCCTCCTTAGAAGGGTAAGGGTCCAGTTTTTTGATTGTTCAGTTTTATGACTCTTGTCAATCTGAAAGCAGCTCTGAGCTTTCTTGTATATTATTGCAGGATGAATCAATAGACCAGTCTGAAGTCTTTAACAGGGTTGTCTCTGCTGTTTGTGTTTTGCTAACCAAGGCTGAGGCATACTGTCTTCCTCTCTTACTATTCTAGTCTAAGTTTTACTTTATACATGACATACTAAATTATTCTAAAATCAGCTTGTAGTCGCATTGCACTCATGTACATCTGCAATATGCGATAAGATCAAACGGTCAGCTGATGGAGCTATTCAAGCTGTGACTGAGTTCATTGCTAAGCGAGGCAGTGAATTAAATGTTGCTGATGTTTCGAGGTTGGAAGTCATACTTTGACATCTAACACTATTCTATTGTAGGACTTGATATGTACAAAATTAAGTTGTTTATGTATGTTCAGGACAACTCAATCTTTGCTTTTGGCTGCTTCACTTGTGACTGATAAGCATTCACGTCAGGACATCCTTCAAGCAGTATCCTTGTTGGAACAATTTATCTGATAATTTATCCTTAGATAACAATTGTGGGGTGGTCTAAGTTGTTGCCTATGAGGCATCGATATTTTATGAAGCCTAACGTATCGTATCCGTGTCAGATACTGATACTTCCTGATACTTCACCCATATGTATCTGATACGCCAAGTAACGTATCAATTTTTATTTTTTAAAAATTTAATACTTATCCGATACTTCTTCAATACTTCCCCGATACTTCTAATTAAAGAAAATAATGTTAAAACAATCGGTTTGGCCTACACGATAAAAAATAAAAAAAAAATCTCATACATAAAGCACAACTCATGCATAGATTAAATATTAAAATTGAGAGAGATATACTGAGCTACACAATTGGGATCGCAAAAAGTTTTATACACGTAAGTGTTTTGGCAATAGAAAAAGATTTAGTATTCGTAAGCAGCTGTGCCATCTACTTTAGCTAACTTTTTTTTTATCTAGTAACGTTTCTTTTTTTTCTACCTTAACTGATATTATTTTTACTTCTATTGGACGTCGATCACATTTTTTTTCTTTAATTATGCTCATTTTGTGAAAAGGATAAGACTTTGGTTTTTTTGTTTTATTTATTTAGTCAGAGACTCAAAAAAAGAACATATATATATACTTTAATCTGGTCAGTATATCTTGGTTTATGTCACAGCATCTGTATTACTAATTGTATTTTGTTTGTATTTAGCTAATTGATTTAAATCGAATTTAAATTGAAATTGAAACTAATCTACTTATATATATTTAAACTCTTATTTCGTGTTATTAAACTGACAGATTGGAAAGTAATTAAATAAATTTTATAATATTATTTTAAATTTAAAATTTTTTAAAATTTAATAGTGAGGATGTTTTTTTTTTTTTAAGTTAAATTATCTACAATATTGCTTTAAGAGATATCAAAAATATTTGAAAAAATGTAATTAATTTGAAGATAATTTAAAAGATGCTTTTGAAATTTATAGCAACAATTTATATAAGTTATTCTCATGTAAATATAAGAATATAAAGTATTATACATGTATATATATAATAACTGTATCCTAACGTATCCGTATCATACTTTTTTTTAAAGTTTGTTATATCACCGTATCCATATCGTATCATAGCGTATCCGTATCGTTGTATCGTACTTGTGCTTCATAGGTTGTTACTCTTAACTTTGGAAGATATCATGTTTGGCTGAGTGCACTTCCATTGTTGTTTTCAATGAGGTTTTAGCTGCTGCTGCCCGGGATATCATTACAAAGGATGTGTCCAGACTGCGAGGTGGTTGGCCATTGCAAGATGCATTCTTTGTGAGTTCTTTCACATGTTCCAGTAGCTTATTGAACTTGCTAAACAAGAATCTACTTATTCTTCTCTTATGCATCATGGTTAATCCAACTTCTTGATCTACAGTGTTCTACTCTGCGTAACAGATGCTAAAAAATTTGTTATTTTAGCGTTTCATCATAAATCCATCTTGACTTTCTCTTTCTTCTTCATTCACATAGAATTCTGGCTCCTCTCTTAGATAATGTAGCTGGCTGATGTTTCCAGTTATTGTACTTCTCTTCTCCATGCTTTTCAAGATGAAGAAACAGTAGAAATCATCAAAAGCTATTGGCTCAATTGGTCATTATGATTTTAGCCCTTTTGCATGCTTTTGAAAGTAATCTTTTTTGATCTTCATCATTCAATAAACAGAATTTATGTTGTTCTGTACCTCATCATTTCATCAGTCTCCTTTGTCGGGCATACTTTATCACGTACTTTATCTTTAGCTTCCTTATCATATTTTTAGCACAATTACTAGGTTCTTCAAAGTCAGTTTTATCTTCTTTCAAGTTTAATCCCAGTATCCTAGAGATTACTCTTAGTTACTTACTAACTCACTGGTACAAGATTGTAACTACTACTTCATATATGTGTGGTAATTCTTTCTCCTGAATTTCTTAGTATTCTGTTTTGTCCTTTTGTATGCTTCTTATTAACTTGATTTTGTGATTTATACGATCCGCTAGACACTAAAAACATATAAATTACATGCTTGTTTGACTTGCATAAGCTAACCTAATTGAAAAATGTGAATATTTTTGTAATAGTGCTCATTTTGTAGCCCATATCATGCAAAAGTTGTATTTCTAGTATTTTTGGTGATCAAACCAAAGTGGCACTCTGCACTATGCTTACAAACTTTTTTGGCAATCAGTATATTACTCAGAAATTATATTGCGTTCTATTGATCTCTTTTTTTTTATCTTCTACATTTTTAATTGCCTCCCATTCCTCCTCATTTCTTATCCCATTGGTTTGCCCTCCTTAACTATTGTTTGCTAACATATGCCAAGAAATATTCATTATTAGTTGCATGATTTTATGGATTTGTAATTTTCCATGCTGATCTACTCAAAACACATTCTAAATATTCTACAATATATATGAATGTATGTAGGTAAATAGTTAGTTCTCTACCAACCAACTTTTTCTTTGAAAATAGCTTTGCAGTGCTTGCATTTTTTTCTTTAAAACATAGGCAGCCGTTTATTTGTGAGGGAATTCAGCTAGGGAAAGTTTCATTTGCTTTCTTTTAACCACTGCTTTCTACAAGCTCAGAATACTTTGTATTGATTCTGGGATTCAATTTGGGGAAGCCTTCTAAATATTATAAATTACCTTGAAATAACTAATGGTGCTTTTGTTTAGCATGTTATAGTTGACCAGGTTAAATTTAACCTGACAGGTCTCATCCAAATTAAAATTTAACTATATTTTCCATCTTACAAATTCTAGTATAAAAACTAACTTGCAAAAGCATGGTAATGAAAACCAGGTTAACTTTGAACTAATAGTTCATATCCTACACTCCCAAGATTAATATTTCACTATATTTTTCTTCCTACAAATTTTTAAAATAAAGAAGTAATTTTATTTCACATCCTATATTTCACATATTGCACACATCTCGAGATAATAAATACCTTTATGGATATAATGTATAATTTTCGAGACAAAATAATACCATTTGTATTTAAGTTTAGCTTGATAAAAGTTAACTTGGCTAAACAAATGTACCTTTAAGCTGATTATAGGTGTTGGAGATTAGCATTTTAGTTACAAATGAATTATTTTCCATTCCTGTAGTTGATGTCAGATAATTTTTGTTCGAGTGTGTGCACCAACAAATGTGAAACATGGTTAACATTTGCCTGCATGTAGTATAGTTTTACTCTCTTCTACAAGATATTATGGTGATTTTCTTTTACTTATCATTCTAGCAGTCGACTTCAGTCGCCTTATTTCAATTACATTATAAGAAAAATTTACTTTAGTCAACTGATTTTGAAGGATATTAAATTGAAATTTTCTTTAGCATTTATCATCCTAGAGTTCATTATGTCAAATATTGTATTATTTTCCATTAAAATTGTATGTATTTGTTTTGTTTTTTCAGAAATGCTTTTTATTTGGAATTAATATCAGAAAAATCCATTATAAGAAGTAACAGAAGTTATATGCTTACTATCTGTTAAGTTTCTGGTTACCAACTAACCTAAAACATTAAACTTATGCTTCTAGCATGTTCTCTCACGCCCAAGCTCATTTGATTTGCAACATGAAATTTAGTATATAGTTTTGTTTTAAAAAAAAATTATGTTAAAAATAATTGAGGGTCATTGAGGTTCAAACTTGAGACATCTAGCTCTGATATCATGTTAAAACTCTAGTTACCAACTAACCTAAAGGCCTAAGTTTGTAAGTTTTGGACCAAGAATACTTTTATATCTTACCACTATCAACCTACCACAACCTTCCTTTATCTGGGCTTGTGATCAACAAGATGTTAGGGAGTGTAGCTTTAATTAGATCAAAATGAAGAAGTGAAATCCATATAGCTAACATCAAGAAGTTAGGGATTACCGATTTTTTGTTTGCTTTTTATATGGAATTAACAATTTCTACATGTACTTTCCAATTTCTTCTTTGATCCAGGCATTTTCCCAGCATTCAGTCCTTTCAAGCCTGTTTCTTGAGCACGTCATCTCTGTGCTTGATCTTACTCCTGTCACTAAAGTTGACACAGAAAGAGGTGAAAACAGCAGCCATTCACTTGATTCTCCTACTGATGGGGACTTATTACAAGCTGCTGTATTAGCCCTAACAGCATTTTTCAGGTTTGTATACATTGATTGTCTCTAGTAAACATTTTGGCTGTGCTTTTTTGAATGCAATCTGAACACGTCATCAGAGGTGGTGGTAAGACTGGGAAGAAAGCAGTGGAACAACATTATTCTTCAGTTATTTCTCCACTTACACTTCAATTAGGAAGTTGTTGTGGTCTAGCTAGATTAGGTCAGCTGGAGTATGTGCGGTATGTCAAATTAACATTGACCCCTTTTCCTAGTTTGTGGCCGAATAAACTGTCTTCACAATTTTTCTCTTTTTATACTCTGCAGAATATTGTTAACAGCTTTTCAATCATTCTGTGATTGTGTTGGTGACCTTGAAATGGGAAAGGTAGCATATATCAACTTGACTTACAAAATATTGTTTTTAGTAAATGACCAACATAAGTTTTTTGACATTTGAACCCAATGCTTTTGTAGAGGTTATTTCTAAGCTGATGCATTTCAACATGCAGATCTTGGCCAGACACGGAGAAAACAGTGACAAAGAGGAATGGATCGATGTTATCAGAGAAATTGCTTCCTGCATCTCACTGAAAAGACCTAAGGAGGTGACTGTCTGTTGAGATTTATGTATGAAATAAATGCATATTTATCTGCATATAATCGCACACTCTGGCATGCGATATCTTATTATGCATGTTGATGAACATGCCGCCCTCTCTAACTTGTGTAAAGTTTGATGAAGTGTTATTCTTTCCTTTCTAATGAGGTCAATCAGTTAACTGTGTGAGGTATAACTTTCAATCTCGTACTTCTTGTTGAAAGCAAGATGAGTATGTACGCAGCACCATACTGGAGAAAAGGTCCACAAATGAAATAGGAGAAGCTGAATGTTCATTGGACTTTGACAAACTTTTGATTTTCTGTGGAATAATATTATGATTAAGTCTTTAATATGTCACATCCTGCATGGAAGTGCTATGGTTGGGCTTAATCTAGCCCAGGCTGTCTCAATTATTGCTAGGAAGTAGCCATTGAACTGTAAATTTCTTCTGATTTCTCCATGTTTGCATGCTGTCTCTAGAATGCAAGATTCCATGACTGCAATCAAATAATTGTGGTCGCTGTGGTCATGATGCTGATGATGATAACTATCATCATAGCCTAATTGAAACATTGATCTTTGTTGAGGCACCAAAAAGTAGACTGCAGGCTAAACCATTATACGCTTGGCTGACCTTTACACCTTATGCCTGAGCATGACTTCCTGGGGACGTTAGCCTATAATTTTTGCAGGCCTTGTTTTTCTTTTATGCGGGAGGCCAGGCCTTTGGGTGCAATATTTGAAGAATTTTCCCATCTATGTGATGTGAGAGTAGAAGTTTGGGATTCTTAAATGTTCCTCAAGTTAAATGTGGGTGATCAGCTATGATGGTTTGAGAAATAGGTTGAGATTTTGGAAAATGGCACTTGAGTCAAATGTGATCCGACAAATGATTTTTAACTTTTTCTGAAAAGACAGACCTTTGGTTTGTTAGATTGTCTAATTCAATATGCTTGTATTGTATTGATTTGAAATTTTGGGCCCTGGCCTGGTCAGTCAGTGCAATGAGTTTTCTTACCCTTAATCTTGCTTGTTTTTGGTATCAAGTTTTTACTTTTTAAGTGAGTTTAAACAGTACGGTGTTTTAACATTGCAGATTACTTGTCAATTTCATTATCTATCTGTTTAAGTGCAGTGATTGTAGGTTTTAGTTTGTAATATTTAATTGACCCAATTATGTTGTCAGTCTCTATTTTTGAATTGTACCTTTTGTATGGCGTCCTTTTCACTTTTTATTTGTGTCACACAGGTTCCCCATATTTGTACATTTTTAAATAAGGCTTTGGAGAGAAATCAAACATCTCAAAGGGAAGCTGCTGCCGCTGCACTTTCAGAATTTGTTCGCCATAGGTAAGTCGTTAAAAATTTTATCTATTCATTAGTTTCTGGTATGCATGATGCATATTGCCATCCCTGTACTCAAGAGGGTAATTGCTAAACAGGTATCTGCCATGAAGGCATGTGGACGGTGAATGCTATATGTTTGTACATATTCGTGGATGGATAATGGATTGTTAGATATATGGATGTGTATTTATATATACACATCATAAGCATGCACAAAACACCTATGTACAAGCGCTTTCATGACTAACAAAATAATGATAGTAATTTTCATGAACTTGGGAAACAGAATAATTGTGGGCAAATTCAGCTGTATCTTGGTTTTTCCAATTGTGAAGCACGTTAGATTTAAAATTCTTAACTTGTTTGAAAATAAGTTACTGAGGTTTTATGTTGACTAAAAACATGTATGATGGAGAGTAGAAGGTACACATTCAGATGGTAGAAATCATTTTGGTGAAAAAATTGAAAGAAAAATCTTCAGAAAAAAAAATAGAAAGAAAAACGGACAGGCTAGAAGTCATTATTATAGGTTACACGAATAGAGTTTTATAAGTTGGAGACAACTTTTATTATATAGGTTTAACTTGTAAAATTGACTCATAAAGCTAATCCCAGATAGTTGAATTAAGGTTATTTGATGTTGTTATTGATGGTATCATTGAAACCTTGTAGTTTATGATAACATGAAAAATGGAAGGTGGTCCAACAAAACAATATGCATTTGTAGCAATAGCTGATTATGATAATGTGAAAAATGTAATTTTTATGTTTACCATTTGATGTTGGACGGATGAATGAAAATACAAGCTCAGAGATTAACATATTCGTGTAACAGATTAATCACAAACTAATATAGAAATTTTAGAATTTAATTTTGTGATGATCAAGAAATTAATTAAACCGGCAAAAACTAATCCCTTTAAAATTTTAAATAAATAGGATTGAATTACTAGATTAAGTTGCTAAACTTCGGACTAAGTCACAAAGCTACGAAACCAGAATGTAATTTCCCTAATTAATTAGGATCACCAGCTCTACTAGCCACTCGTGTGGCTTGAATTCACTTAGAATGGGACACAACCGCTCGTGTGACTAGTCTTGCACCACACATGTGGCAAGATGTAGTTAGTGAAGGTAGTCGTGCAAGCGACGCGACTCGTGAGGGCGACACAGCTCGTTCAGGAGAGTTGTCGGTGCTGCTCGGTCTCAGCGGAGGGAACTGATAGTAGGCCTGTGCATTTAGTTTAATTAGTCGGTTTGGTGAAAAAAAAAATCAATCAAATTAGATTGTAAATTGAACCAAACCAACCAAATAAATATCGGTTTGGTTTGGTTCAGCTAAATTTATATTTTTTATTTAAAATTTTTTTAAATCTTCTTATAATGATATTAAATATTGTTATACAAATATTTAGATAATAGTCTTAATATAAGAGTAATTTAGTATAAGAGGTAATTTAGCTAAATAAAGAATCCACCCTGACTCTTAATAATAGTTTACAAAAATTGTTCAAGCACATGAAATAATTCAATCACATCACCACAATAAACTAACAAAAAAGGCAACAAGAGTTATTGTGGTTTATATATAGAGTTATTTAATAATTAGTTAATTCAGTCGATTTGATTTTCAAACATGTGAAACCAAACCTAAATCAATTAACCAAAATGCTCAGAATATCAAACCATCACCAAACTATTGGATTCTATACCAAACCGCTAAATTTAAATGATTGAGTTTTGTTTTTTGATTTGAACCATTGTTTCACCCCCCCTAATTGGTAGACACGGTATGCACACGAGCGAACGAGCAAGCAGAAGGGTTGAGCACAGCTCGATCTAGACCTGAACACTGGTTGCGGGGCTACAACGACCTCAAATAAGGAAACGATGAAGTTCGGTGGAGGCAAGCTTCACAACGACGATTTCACAGAGGAGATGATGTGTGCATGGCATTTTCAATAAGCGAGAGTGAAATAGAGTGAAGGCTGAGAGGGTGAGGGCTAGAAGGAATCGATTTATAGGGGACGAGCTTGAGTAGTCAACGTTTAATGATTCTCACCCAAGGCCAAAGCCCTTCCCTATCTAAAATATCGATTCATTTTAGAATCAAAAAAATTCTAAATGAGAAAGACAAATTTCTTATTCATTTAGCATTACCCAAAACTATGTGAGGCATTTATATAGACTTCCCTACAATCGACACAATAAAAGAAAAAATACAATATAATATAATTTTCTCAATAAATGTGGAAATGCTAAACATTATACCTAAAATAACAATCATGAAATAGAAATAATCAATACAAAACAACTTCAAGAAATAAAATTATCCCAAAATAAAATCTCCCATCAGTGAAATCAATTAGAATTAATAAGGAGATTTTCAATCCGTCATGTCATCAATCCTCAGCAAACTTCTTTCCAAATCAGTCCTAATCATCAATTGATCCAGTTCAAAGGAATGCGACTAAATCTCAGCCATCTGCAATAAACCTTATTAGGAATGAGTCGATCGTCTATCCTGGTGTGCCCAACACCATCACTTCGAAAGTCGAATCATATATGATACTATTTCGGCGATCTTGTATATCACTTCAACAATTTTGGTGTGCAAATGTTTGAAAAGTGAAAAATACTCGATGAAACTGCAAATAAATCCTTAAATCTTTTGTTTCTTCCTCTACATTTGTTATATAGAATGACTGTAAAATTTTATTTTTGTTTTTCAATACAGCAACCTTTATATTGCTTTCATTGCATTTTGTTGGAATTCTTTGTTTGGCATGAGATAGTTTGGGAACTTTGGTTTAGTAACTGACAAATGTGATTTTTTAATTTTTTAATTGAACAAATTGGCGTGATACTCACTTTGCCCTAAAGACCTTCAACCATATACTTTTTCAGAAGAAGTTTTAGCTAAATGCATTTTATTTACATTTTTCAATAGTCGAATATTGATATTAAGACTACTATTATTTACGTACTCTTTTTCTAGTTTTGTGAGTTTTGTTAGGGGATCGAAACCTTTTCTTTCGCAAATGTATCACTCACCCAATCTCTTCTTTCTAGGACAATTTATGATAATTTATCACTAACCCTATACATTTATGCCCCTTGGCATGTAGTGATATTTCATATTAAACATGCAAATCTGTGCATGCCATTGATTTTTTTGAACTCCTCAAAGTCACATCTCTAGTTATTATTTTTCTAGATCCTGTATAATGTTATATAAACCCTACTCTTTAGCTAATAATGATGCAAGCAGCTCGAAGGCATCATATGGTTTGATTGGCTCGCTTGACTTGCTTTTGTCTGAATTATTGTAGTTAACAACTGCCTAGTGCACTATGTGGTTTGGTTTGACATTCGGCTTGAGTTTAACATCCTGAAAAGGAGCTTGAATAGCCTGTCAACACAACATTCTAGCAGTTAAGGAGGTGCTAGATGTCGCCGTAAGACTTGAGCCAAACTTGAATCTTTTTTGAGTGAAATCGTGAAATCGTGAAGGCATTGCACTATTCGGTGATCTTTGATGCTTTGACGTGATGATGTCTATGTATGACATAAGGTGTGCATGTGAAGGAGGGACAATGCTATTGTGCAGAGCAAGAACATCCAGTGGTTAGATTGGGGAATATAATGAGTAGGATCTTTGTGGTCAAGACATGCCTGTTTCTGTAAATCATTGCATGTGCTAAGTTCAAGGCCTTTGTTATAAACTTTATCATGACTGGGCTAGGATATGGTTCCTCTTTATTTTGATCCTAAACAAGGGCAAAATGAGCCATGGCTAATATTTTTTTTCATTAACAAAAAAAAATATAAGTTTAATTTTACATTTCATTCTATACAAAATTTAATACTAATATTAATTTTATTTCACAACTTAAATATAACTATCAAATTTATTTCACATCATACACAAATTTTAACATAATTAACTTTATTTTCTTTCATACACGGGTCTCGAAGAAGACAGGAAATTTTCTTTCCGAAGGCTAATTTTTCCTCCAAATATCAATTTTATTCACATACTACACAAATTTTAATGCTACTGTATTTCTTATCATGCACAAATCTCAAGGAAGGCCAAAAATTTCCATTCGAAAAGCATGTGTTTTCCTCCAACCAAACAATTCCTTTTAGTAGTCATGTGTTCTGTACTTGCCACTACCAAAAGTAGTAAATTGGTGCAAAATCTGCCCTTATATGGGAGAGTTTATGCTATCGCTTTCCATCAAAGACCACGAACCAAGGCAAAACAATGAATTGTCCGCGAAAAAAACATATACCTACTATGTGATGGCAAGTGCTAGTAGAGGCAAGACTAAGTCTTATAGTTATAATGTTGTCACCTATTTGAATGTGGCGGCCTATGCGGCTGAGGAGCTCTTGTCAAAAGTGACTCTGAAGAGCAGCTCAAACAAGAACCACTGATTCACATGTATTATTGACCACAGAATTTAGTGAGCGGCGCCAATTCTTTCTATTGATTGCTTTTTTCTCCTCTTTCACCATGGGAGTGCCTATGGTGCCAGTTCATATTTAGTTTTGGTTAGCTCAAGTCCATGTAGAGGGACCTACAGCTGGATTTTCATCTTAGTCAGTTAAAATGGAGTCATTATTTATCAACGTTAGAAGAGACCATTCTTAAAATTTTATATATACTGTTAATTTGTGGAAGAAAAGGTTGATTTCTTCAATTTTTCTGATCCAGTGAATGATCATTCCATTATTATCTGGCGAGGCAGTTCATATCTGTATCTAGTTCAATGAATATTTTCTTTGTTAGCTTAACAATTTATTGAACTGGGTATATTTGCCGCACAGTGATGGATTTCCATCCTTGTTGGAACAAATGGTTGAGGGGATGTGTCTGCATATATCTGATGAATCACCAATCGTGAGAAGCCTATGTCTGCATGGACTTGTCCAGGTTATCTTTTTTATTTTGTAGCATAGTTACTAACATTTTATTTTCTTGTTAAAATACTTACTAGATGTGTAGTACAGTTATGTTCCTTCAATTTGCTCCTTATTGCACAATGAGTTTGTAATTAAAGGTTACCAACTTTAGTGTTGATTGCTGTTCTTCTATCATAGAAACAAAATGATAAAAAAATTGTTGTCAAATTGCAATCACTGTTATTATCTTGATTTCAAACAATTGGAAAGGTGCCGTGTTTTTGAAAACCATACCCTAGGTCTTGATATAGTTTGTAATCACTGTTATTATGTTGTTTTCCATTTTCACTTCATTATAGATACCTGAAAGTCAAATACTCCCGTACATTATACAAGTGCTTGGGGTTATCGTGGCTCTGCTTGAAGATCATGATGAAGATGTTCAACTGACAGCTGTACAATGTCTATTGACAGTGAGTTCTATGATTTCTTTTGTGCTCTTTTAAGTAATATAATATGATCATTTTTCATGTTTTGATGTCATATTAAATTTCTTCTAGGTTTTGACGTCGTCGCCCACAGATGCTGTAGAACCCATTTTGATTAACCTATCTATAAGGCTACGTAATCTTCAGGTGATCAACCATTTTTTAAAAAGTTTCTCTACTTGTTTTATCACCTAGGATGTCATACTAAATTAGCATGTTCAAATAAGTTGTGATGACCATTCCATGTGTGGTAATGGTGATAATGGTTATTGTGGCCTTTTCTGTTTATTTAGGAGATATGCTGTCATTTCTGATCTATATCTTTTTTTTTTGTGAATATGGCCTAGTCGACAGCAGTGATTGTTGTTGTTTCTTACTAAACGTGACTGCAGTAGATAATAATTTACTTACTGCATAAAATGGACGTGCGAGCACAACTACCGACAGCATTTAGCATCATGGTTTGCATTATTCAAACTAGATAGCTATGAATTTTGTTGATGGTAATTTATTTAGGTAGAATTTGGCACTAGGCTGTCATCAACCTTTCTTGAACACCATAAGGATGTGTGCAGGGAGCCTTGTGCATTTGCTATAGGTTAGTTGTTAGTTTCAAAGCACCCTCTTTAAAAACTTATTTTCAAAAGAACATTCTTAAGAAATAAAGAATGATGGAGTAGATACAATTTACCTATTAACAAACCTCTTTGGGAAGATGACTAGAATCCTGTACTCTATGGCACGGGAAAGGAGTGTCGTTGCCACACACTCATCTGTTTCATCTAGGTTTCCTGGTGTTGACGTGGGAAACAGGGGGTCCCAGAAGAGAGAGAAATGGAGAGTCCCGAGAGACGGCGGCACGCAGTGAGTTAAACCTGTTGATTGAGGCTTAAATGAGAATAATATGCATCCAGAATAGCACGCAGGTGTTTAAGGTGGTTCAGGGAAGAAGTCCCCTACGTCCACCGGATGGTCAGCGAGAAATTCTTTTACTAGAAAAAAGGAGAAGGTGGTCGAAAAGACCAATACAGAGAGTGAGAGAGAGGAGAGAGAGGGGGAGAGAAAGAGAGAGATCTCTTTTTCTCCAGCTCTTATTACAAATGTGATAGAAGAAGGATTTTGCTCTTTCCCTCTTGATGATGACCCTCCGTGTTTCTTTTTATTCTCTTCATGATGACCCTCCTTGTTTCTGGGTATTTATAGGCAGCGAATAGTGCAGCTTCGTCCTGCTTTTCCGGAAGAGAAAGGAGTAAACAAATTCTGAACCCACGCTATTGTCGGCCACTGGAGGGACCAAAAGCAGTAAAAGGAGAGCTTGACCTTTTGATCTTGGTATTGCGTCTAGGGATCCGTGAGGACTGGAGCACGCAGATCTTTGATTTGCGTGTCTGGAAAAAGCGTTCTGTACGGGCGGTCAACTCCCACTTCAGGTGCTCGTAGGAACAGATGCGACCCCTGGGAAGCTTTACGAACCAACTGAAAGCTGCTCCTTTCAGAGTATTGGCCAAGAGGTGACACTTGGCGGCTTCGTCGGGTTGACGATAGCGGACAGCGGCCTCGAATCCCTGAATATGCTCACGAGGATCGGTAGCACTCCTGTAGGCCTCAAGTCGGGGTGGCCTGAAGTCTTCTAGGACTGACGCTAGCTGGATAGCATCAGAGAAAGGAGCGTTGCTATCCAGCGGGCCAAAGAAAGGGTCAGGCTCATATTGGAGGGCCTGAGCACCTGGAAAGAGGGGATTTCGTCTAGTGAGGAAAGGAGGGAAAGCTGGAGGGAAAAAGGTAGGTTGTGGTAGTGGACATGGTGGAAGAAGATTTTGAGGGATCTTCTAAGGAGGTATAGGGTGTCTGGGCGACCGAGAAGAGCCAGATGACTGAACAGAAGGCGGGAAAGGAGGAGGAGCGGCGTCCGGCGAAAGATCACGAGCCGCCGCAGCCGGCAGAAGAGGATCACGGGCCGCCGCAACCAATGGAAGAGGTGCTGGCGGCAGGACGATAGCGCAAACTGGCTGAGTTTGCCTGAGGATCACGGCCTGCTGCGCTGTAAGGCCCGTAACCAAATCGGTGAGGTTTGCCAGCATTCCTTGCAACTCCGTAACGCGGGTATCTCTGGAGGAAGAACTAGATCCGGCGCGACGCCGAGAAGTTGAAGCTGAAGCCTCTTCACCTAGCGCCCTGACAGATGCTTCTCCTGCGTGTGTGCTGCAGGCTGCCGAGTTGGTTCTGCGTGTTCTAGCCACCATCTTTTCGGTTTCTCAATTGGGGCACTAGAAATTGTTGACGTGGGAAACAGGGGGTCCCAGAAGAGAGATAAACGGAGACTCCCGAGAGACAGCGGCACGCAGTGAGTTAAACCTGTTGATTGAGGCTTAGATGAGAATAATATGCATCCAGAATAGTACGCAGGTGTTTAAGGTGGCTCAGGAAAGAAGTTCCCTACGTCCACCGAATGGTCAGCGAGAGATTCTTTTACTAGAAGAAAGGAGAAGGTGGTCGAAAAGAGCAATACAGAGAGAGAGAGAAAGGAGAGAAAGGGAGAGAGAGATCTCTTTTTCTCCAGCTCTTATTACAAAGGTGATAGAAGAAGGATTCTGCTCTTCCCCTCTTGATGATGACCCTCCTTGTTTCTTTTTCTCCTCTTCATGATGACCCTCCTTGTTTCTGGGTATTTATAGGCAGCGGATAGTGCAGCTTCGTCCTGCTTTTCCGGAAGAGAAAGGAGTAAACAAATTCTAAACCCACGCTGGTGTCGGCCACTAGAGGGACCAAAATCAGTAAAAGGAGAGCTTGACTTTTTGATTTTGGTATTGCATTTAGAGATCCGTGAGGACTGGAGCACGCGGGTCTTTGATTTGCGTGTTGGAAAAAGCGTTCTGTACTGGAAACGGCGTGGTCAGACCACGCCGGCTGCGACAGATGCAGCTGAGGAACATCGTCATCGATGTTGCTAGGGGATGATTCTGAACCGTCGTGGACGAGGTTTGACCGAACCCTCGTGGCTGAGGTTTGGGACCTGCGAGAATAACAATATTCAAATAAGAAGTTAGTGTCACCTGGGAACCACGTGTATGGCTGTGATGCAGCGCTGGAGCCACGTGTTGACACCTGGTTTCCTTTTTGATGTCCATTATGATCACCACATCTTGAATGCACTCCACTTTAAAAAACCCAAAAGTATCTTTTAGGTAGTGGTGAGAATGATCTGAGTTTGAGTTACTAGGCATGACTCAAGCTCGCTTCATTGATTTTTAGATTAATTCGAGCTCGGATCATGACTCGAACTTTTCAAGTTTGAGCTAACTCGACTCAACTTTTATTAGATTCTGAGCTAGCTCGATTATTCGAGCCAGCTTGGAATTCTCCAATTCAATTAGCTTAGAAAAAAAATTAAATAGCCCTTATTGGGTTTTAAACATGAGTCAATTACACTCCCCAAGTTGCCCCACACGTACTTTGACCACTGCATCTTACATTTTTTTATAAAAATAATAAACAAATGTTATATATAAATAAATTACATTGTTCTTAATTTAAAATATGAATTTTGAGCTAAGTTTGATCTTAATTAATCCGATCTGACCATGGCGCGACCTCAACTTAATAAAATATGGCTCGTGGCTTGGCTCAACTAACTCAACTGAAGCTCGATTTGAGCTCAAGCAATTATTGATCGTTGGGCCAAACTCTCACCCCTACTTTCAGACTGCATGGTTTTATACATGCTTTTAGATGCAATTAGTTGAAGAAGTCACATACTAAAGATTCAATCAAATCAGGTTTTTCCTTAGCAAATATTCTCTCCTTTTGCTTTCTTATCGGTAATTGGATTTAAGCTAATCAAACAAAATGATTTTCAGCTATATGAACTCCAAATTGATTTCCGTCCACCTTTTAAAGATTTTCAAGCTCAATAATCATTGTAACATGGGATTTATGTTGCTTCAAACAGGTTTCAATGAATGCAAATATGCGTTCCAAGTCCTTTGCGGCATACGGGGCATTAAGTGAATTTGCTACAAGCACTCAACATCAGGCATTCCTCGAGCAGGTAATGTTTCCACACCATTGCCGTTTTTTATCAGCATTTTTCAGATTGAAAATGAACAAATCATAACTTACGTCTTTCATATGCTTGTCCTCTTTTTGGTATTGGCCGTTTTGCTCATGCTAGCTCATGTTGAATTGCACTGTTTTGAAAATGGCTGCTCTATATCAATATTATAATCCAATTTAGGTTCACGCCACTCTTCCTCGTCTTATCCTCCACCTCCATGACACTGACATTGGTGTCCGCCAAGCTTGTCGGGTAGCCTTTTCTCCACCATTTATTCACATATTCAGTCTCAATCAGATACCTTAATAGGCTTTTCTGGTTACATTTGAGTAGAATACCTTCAAGAAATTAGCACCATTAATGGGAGCGGACAGCTCGTCTTCCCTCTTGAACAAGCAGTATTTCAACTCCGATTGTCGGTCTGTTCTTCACATCTAACTGCTGATCAATCTAGTTTTTCACAACCATTAGGCAGTATGTTTTCAATTTTAGTACTAATATCGAAAATTTCATTCTGCTTGTATCAGGAGTGACTACGAGGATTTTGTCAGGGATGTTACCAGACAGTTGGCTCTGTTCCTTTCCGTTAAAATTGACACCCATTTGGCGACACTGATCCAGGTTTTCATCTTATTGCAATTATTTCTGTGTAATTATTCATTTACTTTCAGTTTGAACTTCCAATCCTACAGTTTCTCAATCCTTCTCCCCATATGCAGGCTTTTGATGCACCTTGGCCCATTATCCAAGCAAATGCCATTTATTTCTCCTGCTGCATTCTCACGCTCCTGGAGGACCAGCGTTCATTAGCACATTTTTATTTGCAGGTCCGCAATTCTCCTCCACTGCAAATACCAACTCTTGGAAGATCAACTAACCTATTTGTCTCTATTTCTCCAGATAATCGCAATTCTTGTGGGCAAAATGAGCCAATCCTCTGACGCAGTTGTGCGTGCAACATGCTCATTTTCCTTGGGACTTCTATTAAAGACTTATTCGTCGCAAGTGTGGACTGTACCAACGAACCTCGACCGAGACAGTTTTGGCCAAAGTATTCGAGACTGTGGTCCTCAGCTGGAACCATGAAAGATCAAGACAATTCTTCGAGATCGATGAGAGATTTACACTTTCCAACGGTAACTTTCCCCAACCATCCTGCTAATCCAAGCGCAGAATGTTGTATTATATAACGTGTACAAGCGTGTAATATTATATAACTTTAACTGTTGTATTGAGGTGTAATTATTTACATGTATAGTGTTTGCGTTCTGTAATTATACTGTCTTTACTATTTTAATGAAACACATCTTTTTTAGCTTTACTAGCAACCAGATTATTTTCATTTTAAAATTCATGTTAACCACCAATTATAATTATCATTCTGCTAAAATGAATTTTTAATTAAAATCTCAACACCATAATTTCCTTTAGGGGTAATTTTGTAGTTTGACACAAACGAAAACATGTCACTCGAATTTAAAAAAAAAAAAAAACTCTAATTTTTTTATCCGAAAATTTTTCTATAGGGATCCTCTTTATGAATTCTGTTAAGCTTGTCAGTTAAATAGTTATTTGAAAAAATTAAAAATATATATTGTATGTTAGGATATAAAAAAGAAAAAGAAAAATTAACACAAGAGAAGCTCAAATGATACACTTTTCTAGCACGAGCGATCGCCGCGCATGCACGACCTATCGACGGTCGCGTGGGCGCCAGGCGGCCTTCGGTGGGTCGCACGTGTCCTGCAGCCGCCGAACACGTTGGCAGTTGCGCGGCGTCGCCCGTGCTAGACGATCAGGAGGAGAAAGAGAGAGGATGAGGGATATTTTAGTAATTTTAAAAAAAATTAATAATAAAAAATTAAAAGAAGTAATCATTTAAAAATTTATTAAAATGCAGGAATTTAATATTATAATTTTAAAAACATGGATATGTGCGTTATTGAACGTTAAACTCAAGTACTTGAGTATAATTATTCTAAAAAATTAAAATTATTGTAAAAATATATTCATTTTATTATTTAATTTATGAAAAGTTATATTTTATTTATTCTTCAAAATATAAATTAATTATCTTAAATTTTTTTAAATTAATTTTATTTTAATAAACATAACGCACAATAATTTATACAATTTTTTACAATTATTTATACATTTTATTATTTAATTTATTAAAATTTATATTTTATTTATTATTTAGAATATAAATTAATTATCTCAAATTTTATTAAATTATTTTTTTATTAATATTAATATATATAATAGATAATATTTAAATTTTTATATAATCAAATTT
>JAEMOT010002817.1:800911-816196 GCA_019297695.1 Apostasia ramifera | reverse complement strand
ATCTCTCCACTTTATTTTCAATAAAAATATTTATTTATTTTTTATTTTATAATTTTTTTATAAACAAATAGTATATATTAACAGTCATATCAAATTATTGTGTAAGAAAATAAGTAATTAAATATTACATTACACAGCAAAGATTCTTATATTATTTATTTATATAAATATTTATTTAAATTGATTTTTTAAAAGAAAATTCATCTGCCCAAGGGGCTGGTCATTAATTAAAAATATTTATATTTATAAATTTAATAATAAAATGTATAAATTTTTGTAAAAATTTTGTATTTTTATTTAAAAAAGAAGTCGTCTCGCAGACGATGTACTCTTTTTAAATTATAATAAGTTATTCGTATTTTCATGCTTAAAAGTTGTCGTACTGCTCGCGCAATCACCTAATCGTTTTAACGGTGTTTTTAAAATAAATATAATACTTTTTTTAATAAAAAGTCTTCTATTTTTTACATTTAAATTTTTATTCATTAATATGACTTTAATTTTTTTTAATAAAATTTATTTTTTTATAAATAAAAAATAATAAATTTATTACTTATTTTCTTGCACAAAATAATCCCATATTACTATCACATATATTATTTTCTTGTAAAAAATATTATAAAATAAAAATAGATAGATATTTTTATTGAAAAAAAGAGTAGAGAAATATTATAATTAAATTTGATTATATAAAAATTTAAATATTAACTATTATATATATTAATATAAAAGAAAAGTAATTTAATAAAATTTGAGATAAATAATTTATATTTTAAATAATAAATAAAATATGGCTAACAGAAGTCGCCCGGCCTCTTAATAGAAGCAATAGTTAACATCGTCCAAAATATTATTTATTTGTTAATTGTTTCATAATTAAGACATGTTATTAATTAGTTAATCAAAAGGCCTAAAATTTAAAAAATCATCTTACTTGGCTGGCTTACCATATACAGAGGTGCTATCCCCTGTTTTCCTTATTCGCTCTGTTCTTCTTCCGCCTGAACCCTTCTCTTCTCCTTTCTCTCTTCCTCTTCCTTCCCTCTTCTCCCGGCGGCGCGATGGAGTTCTTAGATGAGACCCTCATCTTTTCATGCCCAGCAAATACTACTGCGTCGCTGATACCCAATGCAAATCTCCGCTACATTCCTTCCGGTAATCCCTTTTCTTTCAATTCAAATCCTAAAAACCCCAAGCCCTAGAAATCATCGTAATCTTACTCTCAATGCATTCGTTTCTACAGGAAACGAAGATTATTTTCAGAGAGGTCGACCTAACCGGCGGAGCTCTGCTTTTGACGGTGGTTCTGCATATCCACCGTATACGCGAGAAAGAAATCTGCAGAGGGCTGTTGCCGGCGACGGTTTTAACTCAAATAGATACTCTTCATATCTACCACGCGTGAATACTGAGAGAGCTGCCGGCATTCACAGTTCTTCGCTTCAATCACGCGTCCGCTTCAACGCAAGGACGGCTGCTGTAAGTCAGGGTTATCCTCTCCCACCGCCCATGGGGTCAGGAGACAGCGACGGAGTGCATGTCACTGCGGATACGCTGGTGCAGGTGATCAAATGAGCAATTTTTGAGTCTTTTGTTCAAATTTTGATTCTTTTTTCTGTTTGAAATATGTTTTGGGATGATTTTTTTTATTGTGAATAGAGATTTAAATAAAATTATTTTAACGGCAAGTTGCATCTGGGATCTTGAGGCTCGAAGAAGAATGCATCTGGGATCTAGATTTAAATAAGAGTTATGGGAGGAAAATTAAGCTATTGATTGGAATCTAGCGTAATAAAATTAATTATTTATATTTATGTAAATAATATTTATTATTTTTATTATGGTAAAGTGCATATAAGTCTTTGAAGATATAGTATTTTTGCATGCTTTTTAAATTATAGCATTTAGTTTCTTGAAGTTTTAGGATTTTTATATGCTCATCCATGGATTTCAAATCTAACAATTAGGTCCTTGAGTTTGTTAATTTATTGTGTAAAGTCCTTTTGTTGCGTACAATGTTACATTCAATTTGAATCAAGTATGCAAAATATTAAGATATAGAAGGACCAAATAGTAATAGGTCATTAACCTCAAGAACCTAAGTGTTATGAGTTAAAATTTGTGTACGTGTAAAAATTATAATTTTTTAAGAATCTAAATGCTTTGATTTAAAATATGTGAACTATCATATAAAATTTCAAGACCTTAAGGATTTAGTCTGGACTTATATATATGCAATTTACCCTTTCTATTATCACTATTATTTTTTTTAATCAATTCAATCCAATATCATCTCAAGGTTAGATTGATCAAAATATCGCGTCATAAAAACAGATCATTAATTTGCTCTCTTGGGTCAAGTCAATCTCGATTCAATCTAAATTCCAACAACTTTTAATGGAGATTGTGTAAGATTATCGGCAAACAAAATTGATGAAATATTACTTCTGTACTTACTTTAGATAAAATATTTGGTGAAAGCTTTTAGGTGTGAAAGAGGAAGAAGGGAAGGGCCTGCCTATATTTTGTATTCCATCTACCGTAGTTACTTTCTTTTTTTCTTTCTCTCGAAAAACATAAGCAATTATATCATATCAGATTTTGTCGAGCTTACTCATACTCTGTATAATTCGTATGCTATCTAAACTAAGAAATTCATAAATACGAGCCTACAGAAGTCTAGACCTCGAACTCGAGCGAAGCACCACAGAACTCTAATTCGGCTTCTGCTGCATTTTTAATTTGGTGATTATTAAGTTAAGTTGTTACTTCACTGTCTAAATTTTACCAGAAAAAATGTTGCAGATCTTTTCAGGCATGCTTGCTCCATCTGCTACTCAAAATGAAAGCAGTGGCAGCTACTTCTCTGATGGATTGATATCTCAAAATATGAAGATTGGCATTGACAGTGCCTACTCAAACCAGGAAATGTGTCCCATATGTCAGGTACTTCTTCCTAATATTCAACTGTGAATTGCATCTAGATCCTTGAATTTAAAACACAATATCATACAAGTTCATATTTTTAAATTTTAATATTTAGGTCCTTGAATTAGATATAATACATCAAGCAAGTCCATTTTTAATACACAGTCATATCACATTACACATAAAATTTAATTTTAAAAATTAACTATATTTAATATCAAACATATAATTCAAAATAAAAAAATAACTTTATTTCACATTCTACACATATACTAAAATAATAAATAACTTATATTATATCTCTCACATATCCCAATATAATAACTAATTTTATTTCACACCATTCACAACTTTTAAAAAAAAAAAAATTTATCCAAGTTTAATTTTAATCTAATTAAAATTAAAATTTACAAACAAACAAGTCAATTTTTCATATTGAAACTTTAAATTACCCAAGTTACTCCTTTCTCTCTCTGTCTCTTTCTACGCAGTCGCGTGTTGCGCTGCGGCGCTTGGCCCATAGGAGGGCGACCAGCCCTCGGAGGCACCTATTGCGTGTGACTAAGAGTCCTGTGTATCGCACGCGAATAGCAAGTGAGAGAAACAGGGGAATTTGGGTATTTAAAAAAATTTAATATTAAAAAATAAAAAAAGAATCTGATTAATGTATTATATTTCACTCAAGATTCAGATATTAAATTTTTAAAATTATGAATTTACTTGATATTACATTAATTTACCTTTTTTTGGTCCGAATTTCGACATAAATGTAAATTATGACTGATCATATTTTCAACCATAGGATACTGAAGGAGCAAATGAAGAGACAGGAGCTCTGAACTGTGGTCATTTTTATCACCTGAAGTGCATCAAAAAGTGGCTGAAGATTAAAAATAACTGCCCTCTCTGTAGAGCTTCTGTCATTCCTACTAGTACTGTATAAATATAGCATATCTGGAACACAGAAATTATGCATGTGATCTCTATCTGTATCTGCTAAAATATCTACCTTATTTGATCTTCATTATTTTCATTTTTAACATACCTTATAGTTATATATGAAAGATGATTCTCATGAACTAGTCTGTTATTCATTATTTTCTTTTCATGAACTTTTATCTCTTTCCCTCCAGATGTTGAAATTCTTTAATTGTCTTCCTTTCACGTACAATGCTTGTAGTGTATATAAGCGTATCTGTTGCATTACTGACTGTTTCTGTGCCATGGAAGTTCTTATCAGAATCTTTGGATGTTGCACACGATACTGAATGGGCCATTTCTTTAGGCAACGCTTTAGACAATATACACTGTATGTAGGTGATGATGAACATGCTGCTCTGCTTCATAGGTATTACACTCTTATTTATTAGGAATAGCCATTTTATGCTTGAATATTGCTTTCCAAATTTCATTACAGGAATCTGTTTATTTCGAATATTTATTTCTTGTTGAAAAAAGTAGTTTTACTTGGGAAGCCAAAAAAACCTTTTTTAAGACTTTTGGGTTGTATAGTTCATTCACTTAGTGCCTGTATATGGTCATATATCATGGCCCAGATGAGTCAATGAACAAACTTAACAGATAAAATGAAACACCATGAAAGTATCATAAAGCTGTGAAGATTGTTTCTTAACTTATGAACATCTAGGATGTAGCATAAATTCTGCATTTTCTTGGCAATCTTTCCATATTTGATAGATATAATGTTTAGCAATACTGCAAGTATTTGAGACTTTATTTTTCTCAACACCTTGGGCAATATTTCATCAATGAAACACTAGAAATTCAGGAGAAATTCTTAAGCTTTGATTTATTTATCTTAAAGATATTCAACTCCCATCCGTTACCCATTCATCTTCATATAGGTATTAATATTATTTTGGAGATTTTTATGTATGTTACATCCAGTTTAGCGATGCCCTATCCTTGATGCGCCACTTGGATCATTATTTCTCCTCTTTACGTGCTGCATAGGTGGTAGTTATTTCCTCTAACTCTTCTGTCCATCAAATTCAAGTGCTAAGAGACCAATATTGTTTGTTTCTCTATGCACTTCAAAATAACTACTTGATTATTTGACTATTTATGATGTTCATGCATTCATTGGGGAGAGGGGTCCTATTATAAAAAGGATGACATGAGTCAACTTCGAGTCACCCGTCCCAATTAAAGTTGAAATTAAAAAATGGTAAATTACATTTGAAACCTTAAGGTAGGCCAGTTATGTTAAGAAGGTCCATAAAAAGAAAAATGTTTCACCATGTTATCTTACTTTGCTATCATATTGTTCTTTTAGGCCTTTTCATCAGCTTGTCTGTTAAAGATTAGCTAGGAAAAGACTAAATACCCTTAGTGGAAGTTCCAACCTAAAACAGCCTATATGATCACACCCTTGTAATAACTCTCATGCTCTCTTTCTCCTCCCTTTTTAACAAAAGGAAGGAGAAAGCCGGCAAAGCTAGGATTTTATGCTATTGAACGGAAGACTAAGGCGAGCTCTACTTCTGTGTTGCACTCACTTTTTCTATAGTGTGCTCTGCCCTTGCTTCTTTGAAGGTTAGCTAGCTCTATTTGAAGGCGGGGATTAGGGAGCTGGAGGCAACAATTAGGAAGCTAAAGGAGAAAACTTGTGCTAAAGGCACCAATTAAGGATAAACTTAGAGAAAGTCGGCTTAGATGGTTTGGACATATAAATCATAGGCCGATTGAAACTCCAGTTAGAAAAACTGAGTTATTGGATTTTGCCCATATACAAAAAGGAAGAGGAAGACCAAAGAAGACATAACAAGAAACTATAAGAAGTGATCTTAGTTACTTAGAATTTCTTTTAGGGGTAATTTTGTAGTTTGACACAAACGAGAACATGTCACTCGAATTTTTTTACCCGAAAATTTTTCTACATGGATCCTCTTTATGAATTCTGTTAAGCTTGTCTGTTAAATAGTTATTTGAAAAAATTAAAAATATATATTATATGCTAGGATATAGAAAAGAAAGAGAAAAATTAACACAGGAGAAGCTAAAATGATATAATTTTATTTTTATAAAACTGCATATAATCGTAATCTAATTTGAAGATTGCAATGGAGAGGTTCAAATCTACAAAAATTACCACCACTAAAATGAATTATTAATTCACCATTAATTTAACTAAATTTTTTATGTATTACAATTTACATTCTCTCAATCCTTTTATTCAATTTCTTTTTATTCTCTTTGTATTCAATTCAAAATAGAATCATAGGTAAATTGCATATAGGTTTTCAAAATTATAATCTTTCTATTATCATTCACAACTCTTTTAAAGCATCACACTTAAGCATTTTACCTGGTTTGATAATTTATTAAAACTCGGGGACCTGATGTTATAATTTTGAAAACTTGAATCTGAGTGTTATTGAGCGTTAGACTCAGGGACTTGAGCATAGTTATCTCTTTTTTTAAAAAAAAAGCCGCTCGTGACGGACGACTTCCGCTTAACAGAAGTCGTCCGTCCGTGTGCCGGGCGACTTTTTAACTAACTGCAATAATTAATGCCATCCAAAATATGCTCATTTTATTATTTTTTTCTTAATTATGCAGTTATTAATTAGTTAATTAAAAAAAATATCGCCAAGTGATTGCGCTAGCATTTAGATTTAAAGAGTCAAAGATAAATTGCATATTATTTTTCGAAAGTTTATAGTTTTTTATACTAAGACATATGAATAACATAACATTTAGGTCCTTGAGGTTAAAATTCTTCTGGGGCGCAGAACTGATTCGATCCAGCTCTACACCCCAGAACTGGTCAGAAGCGGTCCGATTCAACCAGTTTTGGGCCGAATCGGTTCTTATTGGACCGATTTCAGACCAGTTTCGGGTAAAACTGGTCCAATAAGCAGGTCTACTCTCGGAACATCCCACCCCTGCTTCCTCCGCCGGGCCTGATGGGCGGCGGCGGAAGGCAGCAGAGTCGGCTTTGGCCGATCTTCCCAGGCGACCGAGCCCTTCTCCCGCAGGGCAACTCGGGCCCTTTGGCATTTCTGAGCTCGAAGCAGCTCGTCGGTCATCAATCTCGAAAACTATCTGCTACTCCCACTACATCCCCCTTCCCCGCCGTCGCAGCCGGAAGCCGCCGTCGCTCTTCCTCGCCGATCAATGCCGTCTTCATTGGCGGCACCGCTCCATCCCTCGTTCCTCCGCCGCTTGGATTATTCGACGATCGGCGCGTGCCGTGCGAAAATCGACAAGGTCGCCCATTCCGCACATTAATGACTACAAATTCTAGGCGGACGTTCGCACAAGTCTATTTATGCGAGAGTAAAAATGGGCCCAAAAGTGGGCCACAGCCTATTTATTTTCACAAATTCTGATGATTTTGTTATCATATACATATACATATACATATACATATACATATACATATACATATAAATATACATATACATATATATTATTCAACTTTTAATATTGTTTTATTTTTGACATGATACTTTTTAATTTAAAATAAAAAATTAACTTTTGGACTAATTTTCAAGTATATTATCAGCTCAAAACTTTTATAGTCAGATTATAAAAAAACTATAAACAAAAACTTTATGTAAAGATAGAAGTGCCAAAAAGAGAATAGGAAGTCGAATTTTCTCTCTTCCTGCTGATTCCACTCCTTCTGATGACAATGAAATAGAAAGTGGTAAGTCGGCTTCAACAATCGCTACACCTTTTCTTAATCCTTTTCCTTTCCACAAAAGATGAGCTATTCTTTATGAAATGAAAGTTTGATACGATTTTCTGTACAAACGAATGATATAAACACAACTCAAAATGTATCAATTGAAAAGACATCAACAAGACCAACCTCCATCTTTCGAAGAATCTAGCCTATTAAGGAAGGCACATAAGCTCATACATGTCTAACGTATCGAGTCCACAACTCCATAATTAGGATGTCCAAAGTCTAGTACAGTGACCAGAACATCGATAAACATATTTTGTATTTTAGATTGGCCAATGCTAAATGCCACACTTTCTTTATTATTAGAGGGGTTATGAATATTTTGTGTGTAAGGCAATACACATCTAATAAGAGTAGGTCACCTAATGATAATAATTTTTTGTCAAGCTTTCCTATCTATAAGTATACTTAGAATTACAGTAATATTTTGAAGAGTGGTCACTATTTCTCCAATTGACAAGTGGAAAATGTGTACATTGATAATAGCTAATACACTTAATTTCAAGTGACATCTCTCTTCATCATTATACGATATACAAATTAAATTAAACTACTTATTAGGCTTTATTTGATTGGGATTCAAAAACTCTCAAAACACTTTAAAATTAAATATTAAAAATCAATTTCATTCCACATTCTACATAAATTATAACTTTATTTCACATTTTACACATAATTTAATGAAAAAAATTAATTTTATTTTATACAGTACAATCCTTAATAATAAAATATTTTTAATTGACAACATAATATTAAAATAATTTTCGTTTTCTTTTTGTGTTAAAAAAAAAAAAAACTAAAACAACGCCTTCCGTGATGCCACATTTACCTTCTCGACATGCCGACCATATCATTTTTACCAATGTTATATGATATAGGATAACACACTTTGTTACCAACCCTGATATAAAGATAATGCACTTTGATACATAAACTTATGTAAAACAATACATTCTGATACCAAAATTAATACGGGACGTTGAAGATGAAGCAACTAGGCTTTAGAGGATAGAAAAAAATAAGAACAACAGTAGATAATAAGAATTTCTAGTAGCCTCATCTAAGATTTCCCTACTTTTTATTTTCCGAGATATCGCTCCCATTCAAATTTCCTAAACTAACTCATTTCTAGATCACTTGCACACAAAACAAAATTTATTGATTTATTTTCTCAAAAAAATATATACTAATTCAAGCTTATTTATAAGAAAAAAGTAAAAATAAGAAAAAGAAAGTAGATAATTATGGCACTAAATAACTATTCAAATAAAATAATTTAAATTAATTTAAATTAATTAAATTTATCTATTTAAATCATATTATGTCATATAATTAAATTAATTAATTTGAATAAATCTAATCAATTTAAATATATATATATATATATAATCCACATGATCTATCAAAAAAAATATGTTATAAGATTTAATTAATGAGGACATCATCAACCATATGATCACATCTCTGACCTTCTACAATGTCAAAAGTTTAATATCAGATAATTTGTTTTCGATTTTCATTAAAAAGAATGTTTCAAGATACGGAGGAAACAAGCTATTGTGACCATTGTAGGCTGTTATTAGCAAAAATCTCAACCTCTTTTATATATGAAATTAAGAGCTTCCCTCTTACAATATTCTGACAGAAATTTACAGTCATTGCCATATATCCTATGAGATTAATTGTGATTCTAGTAGATAATAAAGTGCCCATCTCTACGACATGATCATTTGTATATTAATGTCAACATTCCAACGACGAGGGTGAGAATGATCCAAGTTCAAGCTGAGTTAAACACGGCTCAAGCTCGACTCATCTCAATTCAATTCGAGTTCAAACTAGTTTATTTTAACTTCAAATTGGCCAGCTAGAGCTTTAATCGAACTAACCCAAATCTTGCAAAAAAATAATTTTTTAAACAAAAAATGCCGCTACTAAAATTTAAAATTAAGTTAACTATGCCCACAAAATTACCTAATAGATATTCTAACAACAACTAACATATATTTATATACAAATAATAAATAATTAGTACAAATGATTTCATATATTATTTATATCAATTTGAATATCGTGCGACTATCAATATTCATGCAAAATCATGCCCCTACTAAACACAGATATACAAGTGATCATATAATCATGTCTGCATAGAGGATTAGTAAAAGTGTTTGCTAAGAAGATACTGGGATTTCACATCAAAGAACATGTTCTCCATGTCCATAAAAAAAAAACCAAAACAAAACAAAACAAAAAAAAAACAAACATGTTCTCCATTAGGAGCAAGAGTATTGTTCTACAATAAATGAGCCATGCCCAATAGGCACACTCTTTTTATGGAGAAACAAACAATAATAACAAATATCATCATGGATAAATAAGAGAAACAAGGCTCAAATTGAGATCAATAACTCCTTATGAGGGGCAAGCCTATTGCAGTGATGATGATTGTAGAAGGGGCACCAAATCTCACATGGCTCCAGAATGAGAGGTTGTAACCGTGAAACTGAGCCCTTCTTGCCTGTTCACAGACGATCAAGTTCGCCGCAGAACCAAGGAGAGAGAGGTTTCCGGCAACCGTGCTCACCCATGCAAGTATTAGCCATGCTCGAGCTTCATCGGACGCAGAGACTGAAGCTGCTGATGTGGCCACCCTCCCTCCGAGTAGGAGAACTAACAAAAAAGAACAAGAACAAATTTAAATGAAAACAATATGTCAAAAAAGGTTGAACATCTGCAGCCATACAACTACAAAACAAAGCCAATGTTACTTGAATTTGAACCCATAACAGATACTGCTACAGTGTCACCAAAAATATGAAAAGTATATGTATAACCCTGCTTTGTTTGATGTTACATATAAGCCCTGACTTGTATTTAGCTTGGAGTTTAAGAGAATTAAGGGACTAAGATTTGATTGACAATTATTTTAGGGTTCTTATCTAATTTGCCCAACTACAAAGAAAGGGAAGAATGAATCCAACCAAGAATAAGCTTAGTTATGAGATAAAATTAGTAGCTTATATGTTCTATCAAAGAATTAGGAATTCAATGCAATTTGTGAGATTTTGAGTGGCCAATGGAAGATTTAGTATAAATGATACCTCAAAAATTGGTCGGGATTAATCGAGTGAGGTTCAAGTAGATGATTGAATAGTTCAATTTGAAGACGAGTCATGAATTTTGAGCTTTTTATTAAGGAGGTTTACATCTATCGCCCTCCAAGAAGCCTTCATTAATCATTTTACCCCTTCTTATGACTTTATATTTAAATCTCCTTAAAGTGCACACATATATACTTTCATTTTGTCTTCCCTGATAAACGCTGCTAGCCCATGCACCACTTCTTTCATCCTACTCTCGCTACAGCTGCTGCTCTTCCAACTTGTCACGACTTCCACTCTCCCAGCTAGTTGCTACAAAGGCAAAAGTCTTTGTTCCCATTCATTCCTAGTAGAAGGTGGGGATCTGAGGATCTCTATCCAATGCTCCTGTCTACGATGTAATTCTCAGGTCACAGTGAAGCAACATCTCATGGCCGCAAGAAGAAGGCCAATTTTCTCGTCTCTTTCCCTTTGATCTCCTCCTTTTTCCTTCTTTCTCTCGGATGAAGAATGGAAGGAATTAGGATTTTGGCATGTTTTGTTTATTTGAAGGAATGATTGAATGGAAATATACGCACGCATCATGGTGATTAAAATGTAAGCAAATAGAAATGAGGTAAAAATGAGTAATAAAGATTTCTTTGGAGGTGACATAAATCTCTCTTTTATTGATCGACGCAGATTTCAATAGATTACTAAATTATTTAGGTAATGTTTGAGCCATCAAAATATCTAAGATTTACTCTTTTACGGAACAGTTCAGATTCAAATTGAATTAACTAGTCGAATTGGGTCAGATTTCGGTTCAACCCATTCCAAATTTGCTGAACCATTCTACCACCAAATACTTGGTAGTTGGTACCTTGATATTACCCATGAAATCTCTTTAAATATAAAAGAATAGTCAAGTTTTAAAAAAAAATGTATTACCCGTGGGAACATTCGAGGCAACATTAGAAAGAAAAAGAATGACGACACTAAGCAAAGCGATTCCACCAATACTGTCAATACGTGCATAAGGTTCAACAGAATCCCATAGGGTGCTTGGTATTCCTGTTTTATTGAAGCCATCAACAGCTATAAACATCCCACAAAAGAAAATCAATAAGGAGTATGAAACCTGCATCATATTCAACAAAACAACAAATGTTAATTCAGTTTATATAAACATATGAAAATTGTTAAATGCAAGTATCAATAAAAAAGCTTAAAGCATGAGTTATGGCCTAATGATAACTTCATATGCAACTACTGCCTTTGTTAGGAGTATCAAAACAAGTCCGTGGATCACTGAATCTAAAATAACCAATTAGTTCCGACTTAAACGGGACATGAACAATACACGGTCAAGAACTTGAGACATGAACACAACCTGAATACTATTTTGGTCAACTCAGAATCCAACCTATCCTTCCTTGAGTTTGGATAAACACATCAGTTTGACTTGCTTACAGCTCCAAATAGGCTCCTACATTTGAATTGGCTGCAACTTGGTTGCAGTCAATTACAATTGGGTCCGTCCTTAAGTGACTTCGATTCACCAAAATACCATTCTTACACCCTAAACCAAGTCAACTTGCCTCTTCAACTAGAACTTTGATAACTCATTCTTTGAGAACCTATACCGAAGAAAAAAAAATGACAAGCAAGGTTTAGAAAATTTAGATCAATTAGAAGACCGACTAAAATCAAGATGAGAATGACACACGAGAAGCGAACTTTTAAGTGAAGTAGCTGTCAAAAAGGAATGAGATAAAGGATGGGGTGAATATGTTAACAAATGGGTACTTTGAGTTTTGGAACATATGTTCCAATTTTCATTGTTTTTCAAATCAAATTCAAATTAAAAAAAAAAAAAAAAATCTCACTTCCAGTTAACTTACACCTAATTCAAATGTGGACGTTTATTTACAACAAAAGCTCTGAAAAGGTCCCTAGCACACTGAAGAGGAGGGTAACTTGGTGTTTATCAATCTTAATCTTCATCTATAATGTGACATCTACCTTACAAAAGTACTAAAAAACACAACATTAGATGCCACCATTGTTTGGTTTGTTATCATCAAACAAAATAGACCATTTAGGCTCTTGGAACAAACAAGATCTCCTCAAGAGCAAGTGCAATTAAAATAAGGTAACCAAATTCAATCAACCCTACAAGACAACACAATTGGATAATAGATGGCCCGAATGTAATCCATTTAAAAACTAGGTCAGCAAATATAACCCGAACCCCACCTAATGATAATTGAATTGAATTGAATATGAAATGTTTTCATGTAGGATTCCTATTCGGATTGTCAGATTTTTTTCTGTACCATTCATAGTTCGTTTATTAAAGGAGTAACGCTATGCAACCCAATAAATGACTCTAAACTTTAAAGCTAACTAAGATTTTTTGTTTAGTAATCCTAGTTAGATTCAAAGTTTGGGATGATTTATTAAAACTACAAATCATTTCTCATATTAAAGATATTACAAATAACTCAAAAGCCCTAAATAGAAGCGCCTAACTTTTCTAGTAGCCATCTACCCTAAAAGCTTGGATCACACTCTAGTATGCAAAGAAATATTAATCTTCTTCTTCAGTTCATGAAGTACCTTCTCTAAGCAAGGCCGAGCATCCTTGAAATCAACAACCACAAGAGCAAGAGCAGCAGTGATTGCTGACCATGACATATTAACCCCCAACAAAAGAGCAATAAGCATCCCAACGGTCACCACATAAACACTAGTCTTCCACAAAGACCTCTTCCAGCGCTCATCATGATGATCAGCCTCCTCCCTCTCCTCCGAAACCCGGGAAGAGGAAGAAGTAGTATCAATTCTGCTGCTAACAGATCTAACATGTCTTCTTGAGGAAGATGACACCTCCTCCCTCCTTTTGGCCGGATCAAAACCACCATTAACCATCACCTCGGTCTGCGCGATAGCATCAATGGCAGAATTCAAATCCTGGGAATTTGCAGAATTAAGATGCGACAGAGTCACAGGCGTGAACCGATGTGAATTCACCTCATCATCCGCATATACATCTCCGGCCTCAACCGCCACTTCTTGATCCCTTTCTACATTCAACATCTTCCAGAAGTAGCCAAGAAGAATGGTAGCATTCACCATCACACCCAGCAGCATAGCAGGAAAGACCCCGAGCAGAAATTTCACAAAAGAAATCTTACTTTGAACTGCAATAATGAGGTTCTGAGGATTACCGATGGGAGTTGCGGCGGACCCAATGTTGGAACTCGAAGCAAGGGCTAGAAGAAAGGGCTGAGGAGGAAGATTATTCTGCCTCGCAATCTTTAGAACGAACTCCGTAAGGACCACACAGCAGGTATCATTGGTGAACAGAGCGCTGGAAATGGCGGAGACGAGGCAGATTCGAAAGAGGAGATCCTTTCCTCCTCGGCTCCTCCATGAGAGAAACTTGCCGAGGTAACTGAACATGTCCGCCCTTTCGAGGTAGATGCTGACGACCATGGTGCCGAAGAGGAGACCCAGGATGGGGAGGTCGATGGCTTCGTATGCTTCTTCTGGGGAGATGACTCGAAAAACGACCATGAGCATGGCGCCGAGGAGGGCGCCGGCTGTTCTTCCGATGGGGAGGAAGGGCACTGCGGGGAAGACGGCCAAAACCCAGAAAAACCCAAATGCGACGCAGCCTAGGGCGACCTTTATGGCCGATGCCATCGCCATTTTTGCAGATTGAAGAGCTTACAGTTTCCAAATTTTACATCAACAAAGAGTATTCTGAGACAACCTAGTAGCCTAATGGCGGGAGGGAAGAACAATGAGGAGAGGGGACAACCTAATAGTCGCCACTTTCGACTTCATCTCAATTTCATCTCAACTTCATCCCTCAGGGAGGAGGTTGCCATCGATCTAAACGGAGGAAGGAGGAGAACCCAAAATTGCAAATCGGAACACGAGAAGAAAATCTGGGAGAGGGAGGGATTGGAATGGAGAAGGCAACCCCGAAGAACTGCAAAAAATGCTACCGCTCTTCCAGCATGCAAAAATTTATAGCCGATGCCTTCAAAATGGCCCAAGGGCCCACAATGAGCAATCTTCCTTTATCTCAAATTCCTTTTTTTTGAAAAAATAAATAATATTTTTTAAAAGCACAATGGGCAAAAAAATTTTAATAGTTTCAGTTTCTTCCATATGAAGATTAAAATTTTAAAACTCAATTTTGATTTTCATTCCATCCACAACATAAAAATATTAATTTCAATAATTTTAACCGTTTCAATAATTTCAATATTAATAATATTGAGATGTAAAATTAATAATAATACTTTTGAATAAAATTTTTTATACTTAAAAATAGCTATACATTGAATAATTCTTCTAAAAAATATAATTCAAAAAATAATAATATGAGTTTAAAAAATAATCAAATGCTCATCAATCTAACGAGCAGAACATGATAAAAAATATAATTTCTATGATTCTTGGTTATATCTTAAATTAGAAATAGTGAATGTAATTAATTCTATTTTATGCTTCTATCTATTTTCATATATATATATATAT
>JAEMOT010002817.1:687943-800726 GCA_019297695.1 Apostasia ramifera | reverse complement strand
TATATATATATATATAGTTATTTTTATCAAGAGTAATATTATATAGTTTTCTCCATCAAAAAATGTTATACAGTTTGCAGTCAAATTGACAAAATATTAGCCAATAAATAATTATCTTTTTTATGGAATATAAATAATAATCTAGAAGATAATATTTTTGTCAAATAATTAGGAAATTGTTTAAATTTAAGTTGAAATTTAAGCCAAGGGGCATTTCCATATTAATTTTGTGGTGGGGCATAGCTCGCTTATTCTTACCTTCGGATCAGCGTGTACACGTGCGCAATCTTTTTCGGGATCTTCAGAGTTAAAAATGTGCCACGTGGGTGGTATTCTAGTAATTTGACATTATTTCAGTTTGTTTATTGCTAATCACTGATTGATGAAAATAAGTTGCTTATACCCACCGCGGGAGACTAGACCTCGTATGAACTCAATAATGATGGAGATTTACTGACGCCACTAATCCAACGGCTGGGGATCATGGAGGGAGATCAACTTAATCTACATGATGAAACCACAATTAATTCATGGGTAAATAAGTCAATTACAATTAATTCATGGGTAAATTACATTTTGATCATTTGCAGTAATATGGATTTTCATATCAGTACATAATTTTTGAATTATTTTATTTTGGTCCTTCTCTCGATTATTCATTTCACAAATTTTTTGATTTTTATTCCTTTATATAAGTGATATTCTTTAATTTTTGGGTTCAAATTGTAAATCTTCGTGATTTGTTTTAGTGCTGACCATTTTATTCGAAACTCAAAAAACAATCAAAATTAATTGATTTGAGTCAAAATCGATTCGAATAATTTTGACTCCAATTTTATATTATGTTTTCGACTCGAATCAAGTTTCTAGTTGATTTTGATTGAAGGGTGACTTGTTCTAAATTACTCATCTGGCTCTGTTTGGTTGAAAAAAAAAAAGATGATTTAAAAAAATTTTATAAAATTTTTTAAAAAAATATGTATAATGTAAAATAAAGTGAGTTAGTTATATTAAAAATTACATTGGATGTGAAATAATATAATTATTTAATATTGAAATTTGTATAGGAAAAGATATAAAATAATTTTTAATTTTTTTTTAAAAATAAATTTAAGATTTTAGACATTACTAAAATAAGTTATTTTTTTTAGCTAGTTGTCGAACAAAGCCTTAGGCACAAATTTTTTAAAGTTATATTCTTAAATTTTTGGATTCAAACTTTAAAATCTTCGTGGTTCATTTGAGGGGTGGCAATTTTAATCGAAATTTGATCAAAATCAATTCACTTTTTGGTTTGAGTCGAAATTGAATTGAATTATTTCGACTTGTCGTTTTGACTTGAGTTGAGTTTCGAGCCAATTTTGAGTTCATGGTTAACTTATACAAAATTATATTTGAATTGACTAGAAAAAAATGTTAAATACAGATTTTTTTAATTTCTTTATTTAATAATTATATATTAAATTGGAATAGCATATAAATTTAGAATTCACAAAGATGAGCTGATGGGTTAAATAGCTGTGTGGATCTCATCTTTTTCTATTACTATTTTTTTTAGAAAAAATATTAATTTCGAGTCAACTCAAATTAAATTTTAACTCGAAATCAATCATTTCAAGTTGAATCGATTTGAAATCGAACAATTTCAACTTTAACTTAAGTGCGTGTATTTCGAGTTGTCTTATACTCTATCGAAATTAACTCATTGCCAGCACTAGTTCATTTTAGAATAAATGAATAAAATAAAAAAAATTAAATAAAATTTAATAATCTAATGAAGTATTTAATTTAATATTATTTTAATACTATATTATATAATTTAGACCTCATGATATCTAAATGTCATCTTTTAAATAATAATCTCATGCATATCATTGAATTAAATAATTATTTTCTCAAAATAATTAGGCATAACATGGAGATAATATAAAATGAAATGCCTCCTAGGTAAAATGAGTCAAAAGAAATAGATTGATATCAAAATATTTTAAACCTAAGGAACTAAAAGGTAATTTACAGTTGATTAATTAATGAGTTAAGTCCAATTAGACTGACCCAAATGTTGTGATACAAATGGAGCCATGCATTCAACGGGTTGTATTTAATTTGATTAAACTTTATTCTCCTTTAAAATTTGGATTTATTTAATCACGTGGGCATATTGACCTTAATTGTGTGGTGATTGAAATTTGTAGAGTTCAATTTCGCCATAAATTCTTAGAATTGTCTTTATATATTTATTTTTTTATTTTTTTATTTTATTTTGAGTATATATATATATATAATACAATTAATTTGTTATGTTAATTGTGAAAATTAAACAGTGATTATGATTAAATGTAGCTATAAAATGTTTTTTAATGTAAAAAAAAAAATTCTTTGAATTAGGTAATTAAATATAGAGGAATAAATTTAAATTAAAAAAAATGTGAAAATATATAAATCAATATACTTTGTTAGGCTTTGTTGCATAGCTCATGAAGTGAAAGGGAGAGGACTTGTTTTATAGTGTGATTAGTAAGTACAAATTATGCTTAATATAATGCCAAATTTGTTTAATGTCTCTTAAATATTGTGTGGTTCTTTCCAACATTATTATATGATTTATATCATCATGAATTAGTAATTAACAATAAATTTAATTGGGTTAGTTCAATTAATGAGTAGTTATGCTTGTCCTTTTTTATATCTTATGTTTTTTTTATAGAAATAATTACTTACATACCACAACATTTAGTTTTATTTATGCGTTACCCATTTATTCTTAATTAATTACGCTATACACACTCAAAATATTATAAAATTTTACATTCACACACTTGAGTTAAAATTCAATCAAAATCTATTTGAAAAAAAAATTCGTTAGTAAATCATTAAAATTATATTTTTACCCTTAATAGTATATTTTTTTCTTCCTCATTGCCACAATAAAGTGAATTAATTTCTTCCTAAAATTAATTCACATCGCGGATATCTCCTTCCCTTGCCACCACCTAAATATCAAAATTTTAAGATTTTTACTCAAAATATATTTAAATATTCTTAAAATAATATGATGAACGGCTCAGATTTTTTGTAACTTAACTATAATTAGGTTATTGAAAAATTATAATTACACATTATAATAAAAATAAGTTAAAATATGTGTATGTAAGATTTTATAATATTTTGAGTATATATAACGTAATTAATTAAAAATGGATGGGTAATACATAAATAAAACTAAATGGTGTGGCATATAGTTAATTATCCCTTTTTATATACATTAGTTAGGGCACTGTTTTAGGAGGGAATTTTGCCTTTTTAAGCTCTCATTTAGTTCGAGATTTTCTTTTAGTCCAATATAAATTTTAATCGTAAAAATCAACTTTATTTCATATTCAATGTAAATACAAATATTAGAATTATTTTTATCTCATTTCTTATGTACTTTTTAATATTAAAATATTTTTTTTATTAAATTTTAAAAATAAAATATTTTTTCTTATGTAAAAAAAAAAGTTAAAATCAAACTAGGCATGAAAGTTTAAGAACGCTTTAATCAAAAAAAAAAATTTAAGAACCCTAATCTTTTTCAATTTGGGGTACTCAAACTTAGAAATTTTTTATGTGTAAATTTTAATCAATCTTATTATTAAAAAAAGTCAATTTTAAAACTAGTCCTTGCTCCTTAACATCCAAAAAAAGTGAGGTCAAATTTTCATTTAAGCAGTCACTTCCTAAGTTTTAGTTTATTTTTTTATGAATTTCTTGATTTCATAGGTGATATTTTATAGAAGGTTAAAATATATGTTCCTAATTTCAATTTTTGAACTTGAAATAATTATATAATGAATAGTGTACTAACTAAAATTTAATTTATCTCGAGTCATACACATGTTATTAATTTGTAGGATGTGCAATTCGATTACTTCAATCAGTGATTAATCGTATTCAAAAGAAAAAAGAGGCTGGATTCAATTTTAAATTTATAAAATTGAACCAATAAAATAAGGTTACTAATTAAAAAGATTAAATTAATCAAATAAATTTAGTTGGTTTAATTTAATTTAATTTAATTTAAATTATACTTTCCATTTCATTTAACTATTTAAATTAAAAAAAATTAAAATTTTAAAATAATAAACATATCATAGCAAATTTTGGTAACCATAAAAAGTAAAAACATGATAGAAAAAAAAAGAGTAAATGAATACCATAATTTAAAAAATAAAAAAGATAACTATATATGGGTAGAAAGTATGGAGGGGATGGGAGAATAGAGAAATAAATATATTAACTTAATTGGATAAAATTAATTATATTATAAAAATATCGAAATGTCACATTTGATTGATATAGATATCATATAAGTTAAATTTACGCATGAATTTTAATGATAAAGTATAATTACGATAATATTATCACTTAATTGTGCATGATATTTCTGAAAATTTGCTCAGTTCAGATTTCAAATTTACGAAATTAAATTCAAACCATATAATTAAATAAATTCAATCATCAAACTATTTTTCATACCATGTTCTTAAAAAAACCGACTGAATTTGATCGATTTTATTTAATTTTTTTAATTGAATCTTTTAATACATAAGTTGTCGAGTAGATACAACAGAATGGGGACTAAAGATTGGGTTAGTACAACCAACCCTTGGCCAAAGAATCATCTAACTTTGACTAACTGTTAGTTTAAATAAAAAAACTCATCTCTTGACAAACTCAGCAGTCCTCTATGCCAATATATTAACCTCAACTGCATGCATGAGCTCTCGTCGGCTATCAAAGAAAGTCGAACTCCTCCCACATGGATGCTCATTTTCTTTGCTCACGACCTCACACGATAGAGAGTGGAGCGAGAATTTGACTAGATTTTAGCTATAGAAACTCATGCAATAATGCTTTTTGCATAGAGTCTAGGGGGTATTATAATTGTTAAATGCTTGTGATCAATTCTAAAAGTAGTTCTAATCATCCACTGGAGAGTGCAAAATTTTAATCCATTTCACTTGACCAAGGTTAGTGTTGACATGTGGCTCCAGTGCTGCACCACAGCCATACACGTGGCGCCTGGATACTAATCTTATGATTATTATTTTTGCAGATCCCAAATCTTGTCCACGATGTTTGGGTTACAGCTCACAAACTTCGTCCACGATGTTTCCAGCTCTCCCAGCCACATCGGGCACGATGTTTCCCAGCTCTCCCCAAACATCGATGATGATGTTCCTCAGCTGCACCTGTCGCAGTCGGCGTGGCCCGACCGCGCCATTTCTCGCACAAGACACTTTTTTCAGACACGCAAACTAAAGGCCCGCATGCTTCAGCCATCACGGACCCCAAGAAGACAAACTCTTCACCCATTGTTTCCAACCCCTCCAGTGGCCGACAGTAGTGGGACCACCAGCGTGGGCTCAGCATTATTTATATTTTTTCCTCTCCGGAAAACCCGGACGGAGCTCTTCATCCACCTTCCTATAGATACCCCTGAATAAAGCTTTAAGGAGGAGGAGAGGAAGAAGAGGAGCACTCTCATCTTTCCACCATACTTGTATTAGAGCTTAAATTAAGAAAGCTCTCCCTCTCTCTGGCTCCCACTTCTAATGATTGTACTGGTTCTTTCGACTACTCTTTTTCTTTCTCTAGTGAAATCAATCACCCGGCTGCTCGGTGGACGTAAGGGATTTCTTCCCTGAACTACCTTAAACTTCTGTGTGTTGCTCTGGATGCATTTGATTCTCGTCTAAGCCTCAACCGACATGCTCAGCTCTCTGCGTGCCGCCGTCTCTCGGGACTCTCTCTCTCTGTGTTTCTTGGGATCCCCTATATCCTATGTCAACAGTTAGCTAATATTTTTTTAGTAGAAAAAAAAAATTGAAATGACATTTGAAACATACCATATGGTGAGATGGAGTCAAAGAAATGCGGACCCTATTTGGTCCCCAACTTGTTCGAGAGCTTGATGGCTGGTCTAGTAACTAATAGTAAGATTGATCTCTAGCGTAAGTTATGGTAAAGCGCCACACTCGCTAGTGAAGGGTTGCGAAACACAATGAAATATTCAGAGTCGCAGTCACCCACCCTAGTTGTAATCCTCGTCTTTCCCACAGCAACCGAGCTTTAAATAGCAATAACTATGAATAATACTCTGAATTTTGAAGCCTTACTTTCTCCCATTAAACAATCACTTAGTTATCTGGCGACGCCCACTTCAATACCATTGCAAGACGGCCTCCAACATACCCTCCAGCGAACCTCCAAGGTTTTCGAGGGAAGTCCTCATCTATAGTTGATCTGTAGGCGATTATTTAACGTTCGTCCCGTTTCCCTTCCCTTCGATTTGTTATTCTCACCCATTTGTTAATTCTAATTTTTAATTTTGAAGTTGAAACAACCATATATACAATCAATTATGCATCATTAACATGTTGCTGCATCAAAAGTTAGAAAGCAAACGTTGAGATTGATGGCAGATTATGATTTTCATCAATGACTAATAGAAGGTGGAAATTGAGTGAGCAACGATAGTGAAAGTAAAATGTTCATATGATCATTTCATTTCATCTTTTAGCATTTAAAAGAGTTGTATTAATTAATCTTCTGGAGACTACGAGTTTTTCGTGTTGAAGAAAAGGCAGTATGCAGTAGTTGAACTCCTAAGAGAATATCATGTCTGAGATTTCGATTCGAGAACTTCTCAAAAGATATCTTGTAAGTTACTTAAGAAAAGTGAAAGCTTTGAGGAGTGATTAACACTTTTCTTAAGGTAAATTTACGATATAAACGCAATTATCTTTCAAGATACAACAAAGTTTCAAAACTCTCTAACCAAATAGGATTGCAGAAAATATGTGATATTTATAGATATTTTAAGGTTAATTCGATAGCCAAAAGGCACTTAAAATGACCTTTAATTAAGAGACACATCTCTTAATTTAAATGCATCTTTTCATTAAAATAATATTTTAAAATTAATTAATTCTAATTAGAAAATAAAATTTTAATTAACAAAATATTTATTAAGCCCGCTATGGTCTACTAGAAAGGCCCATGAACTTAATTCTTATACCAAATTGATAATTTCATAAAGAAAATTTTTATAAAATATTTATAATTTTATTTTATTCATAATTTGGTGCTATCACATATCCAAAATATTGTAAACTATATAACATATCTTATTAAATTGTTGTTTCGACGATAATCCTCGAAATAATTATTTCTTGTAGGTCTTTTTATTATTTAATTTGAGCGGCTCATAAAGATTTGTTAGCATTCATAACAGATAATTAAAAAGGTAAATAATTTGTATGCAAAGTTATGCAAAAATAATGAAAACATGCATATCACAATGCATAATTAATTGCAGACACAATTTAAAGTTCATAAACATTTAAATGTGTGTTCTTAAATTAATTTTCATTATAATTAAATAGCCAGCAGTGATAATAAATTGTTGCTATATATAATAAGTCATGAAAATTTGCATCCAAATAATCTCATATTAGGTACAAGTCATATAAATTTATATATAATTAAGGGTTAGTTATTCTTACAGTTAACTCCTAATTATATTTTAGATCATAATTTAAAAAAAAATTAATAGGTTCTTATAATTTACCTAATATTACAAGTAAGATTCCTCTATAATTCAAATTAAAAAGTTTCAATTTTAATCTTAATTATTCATTTCTTTAAATTTTTAAAAATATATCATTATTTCAAAAAGACATTAAAGTTCAACTATTAAGTTATTTGTAAAAGGTAAATGATTTTTAGATTATTTTTACTACACTGGCTACCAAAATTAATAAATAGGAATGAATGGCAAAAAATTAGCAAAATGTCTCAAAAAGACACAAAATTGATTAATATTTAATTGATTAAAAATTAAGCAATTACAAATTTTAAAACCTACATGTAAAATGATTATTAAAAAATGAAATGAAAATAATTCTCAACTCTAATTTATAATTAGAACAATTGGAAAATAGAATTCAAAAAATAAAATTTACAGCTTTCATGAATTCCTGTGCATCATTTTTTTTTTTTTGGAATTCCATCACTAAAATCTCAAAAAGAATACAAAATCCAAAAAAGAAAAGAAAAGAAAATTTAATTCTCCCAAACTTCAACGGAGCTCTCCCCACTCCTCCCCACCGCCATCCTCTTCCCCCCAAACCCCATCAGCAAAATCCTCCCGCCGCCCTTCTCATGCGCCCTTCCCAGCACATTCCTTCTCATCACCTTCTTCTCCTCCGGCGGCGGCACCTCCGCCATCGCCACCTCGCTCCACATCTCCACCTCCCCTCCCCTGCTGCAGAAAACCTGCCTCCCTTCGCTCTCAATCCTGCACCCCTTCCCTTCTTTCTTCCCCACATTCTCTCCGTTCTTCCTCCTCCGAACTCCAATCCCAACCCATGGATCCTCCGCTTTGAATCTCCTCAAATCCGCCATAAAAATTTCTCCGGAGCTTACCCCCACCTTGAACATCGCCGACAGCTCGCCGGAGGCCGTCACGTCCGCAAAGCAGTCGACTTTCTCGTTGAAATCCCAGATTGGAGTGCCGCCGGCACGGATATCCCACAGCCGGATGCTTCCCACAACTCCGGAGGGGCCCCAATGTGATCCCGCCGCCATCAGGAGATTGAGAGAGGAAACCCATTTGAGCTTGGTCGCCGGAATGGCGGATTCGAGCTCGGCCCCGTAAATCTCCCGGCGACCGATTTCGGAAACAGGGCAGAAGTCGCCGGCGTGGCCGAGGTCGAAGGCAACAATGGCGCTGGCGTTGCGGCGACAGGATTCGTAGCTGGAGAAGAGGAGATTGCGATCACCGGCGGCGGCGACGGCTTGCACAGCGGCGCCGGGGACTGATGGGTGAGGGTGCCAGTGGAGGGTTTTGCGGAGCGTTCCCGAGCTGAAGTCGAGGATTTGGAGGCCCGGGAAGTCGCCAGCGCCGGCGGCTGCGAGGGACGTTTGAGGGAGAGAGAGGACTGAGTCGACGGCGGGGAGGGAGGTGAGAAGGGTCTTCTTGTGGCGGAGTGAGAAGTCGAAAGATGTGATCTTGGAGCCGTGAGCGGCGACGATTTCGCCTGATGGGGCGGCGGAGAGGGCGGAGACGGGTTCACGGCCAGGTAAGGAGAGGAGGAGAGAGCGGCGGAGGGAGAGGGGGGAGAAAGAGGAGAAAGAGGAGAGGGCGGAGGGAACAATACGGTGGTCAATGCCGTAGAACGCGGCCTCGGTGGCGAGGTCGGAGACGGCGGCGGCACGGTCACCGGATGAGAAGGAGGACGGAAAGCGGCCTGAGCGAAGGAGGGAGAGGAGGACGGCAAAAAGGTCGGGGTCCCGGTCGATGAAGGGGGGAGGGGAGGAGAGAATAGAGGAGGGGCCGGCGGCGGCTAGGGTTTTGGTGGTGGTGTGGAATATCTGCCCGCCGACATTTAGGGTAACGATGGCCGGTTCCGGCGTCCCAAGGGAGGCAAAGCAGGAGGCTCCGGTGGCGGCGCCGTCGAAGGGTGGCATCGTTCTGCTCCGTTATTCTCTCTCTAAATCGTTGGAATATCAGGGGATAGAAGAACCCTAATATAGGTGGGAGCCTGTGAAGGGCGAAAGTTGACTGGTCAAATTTGGCGTATGGTCTGTGCGAGTTTGACCCACGGGCAGGGGTTGATGGAAGCTTCGGATTTGACCTTCGGTCAGTTTGACGTTTTAAAAGTCAAACAAAAGATAAATTACACACAAATCTCTAATTTTTTTTATTAAACAAATCTCTAAATTCAAGACATAATATCATATAAATTTTAATTTTAAGTTTTTTTTAACATATGACACCTTGAATTACACACAATACATTATTTAAGTTTTCTTTAATTTTATTATTATTTAAATTTCTAAAAAGTACAAATTTATGTGTTCTCTTTCTTTTCTCTCTCTATTACGGTAGCTCACGCACAACTACCTGCTTTGAGTGGCCACCGAAAGGTAGCTAGCCCACAGAAGCATAGGCTGCTCGCGAGAGCCACGCATTCCTAAGCGTGAAGCTGCATGAACATCAAGCGGGTCGCTTGCCCTCGTGGGCAACCGACATGTGGCTTGCTTAATTAAGGGCTGCACATACTCGCGGGCTGCGCATCCCCGCGCTTAGGACTGCGCAGCTCTCATAGGCAACTGGTGCCTCCATGCCCTGGCCACCCTAAGGAGAGAGATTGAGAGAAGAGTAGTTTTGAAATTTTATAAAATTATAATATTAAAAAATTAAAAGTGACCTTAATTGATATACTATATCTGTTTCTGAATGTAAACTTACATGATAACGTGCCTTTACTTAAAAACTCAAACATAATTTACCCCAAAAAAAATATTATATAAAAAATCATGAATAAAAATATTATTCAATATATGAATACTTCCGCCAATAATTAAACTTTTATATCATTATGCGAGATTAAAAATATGAATATTTTATTTTCATTGTACTTTTTAAAATTTAACTTTTAATTATTTTTAATTTTCAAATATTCTGTATGAGCATCCTCCAAGCATCTCTATACAATAATGTTTATATTTAAGGATAATTACCTACATGTCACAATATTTAATTTTATTTATGCCTTATCAATTCATTTTTAGTTAATTACGCTATGCACACTCAAAATATTATAAAGTCTTACATACACACATATTTTAACTTATTTCTGTTATAATGAGTAATCATAATTTTTCAATAATTAGATTATAAAAAATTTGAGCCATTCATCATATTATTTTAAGGATATTTAAATATATTTTGAATGAAAATCCTAAAACCTTAATATTTAGGTGGCGGCAAAGGAATGAGACATCCGCGATGTGAATTAATTTTAGGACAAATCAGCGCTTTAGTGTGGTATTAAGGAAGAGAAAAATATGTACTATTAAAAGTAAAAATATATTTTTAATAATTTACTAACAGAATTTTATTTTTTTAAATAGATTTTGATTAAGTTTTAACTTAAGTGTGTGTATGTAAGATTTTATAATATTTTGAGTGTGCATAGCGTAATTAATTAAGAATAGATAGGCAAGGCATAAATAAAATTAAATGGTGTAGCATGTAGGTAATTATTCCTTTTATATTTAACAATTACCTTTTTTTTAATATGAGGATTTGTCTAATAGTTCAGTTTCTTTTTTTTTTTTTTTTTTCGTTTAAAGAACTTTTGTGTTTTTTTGAATAATATTTATAGATGATGCTTGAACAGGGAGAATATAAATTTAAAAAGAGAGAGAGCCTAGAAATCTATGAAAGAAACAAAGTCAAAGCACATAAATTATGAGAACAAAGGATAGGTTAAAACATTTTTATAATAAATAAAGAATTAAAAAAAAGATTTGGATAACCTTCAAGGCAGTTGGGTCACATTTATGTAGAGATTACTGAGTTATTTAGTTCAATACATTTTTCTACAAGTCTTTTGTCATATAATAATAGCATCTTTAGCTTAAAAAAAAAAAAAAACTTTTTAAATCCCTCTCTACTTTTAAATTTGAAAATATAAAAAAAAAGCATGAAATAACGTAAAATTATAAAAATAACAAAATTAAAAGTAAATTGCAACGAAACCTCTAACATCGGGAGAGCATTGCAAACTAATCTCAGTTTTTAAAAAATATCTATTTTAATCTTTAAAATTGTAAAAACATTACGACTTTCATCCACTTTCAAAATCTCATCTTTTTAATTATTTTTTTTAATTAATTTAAATAATTTACACATATTAAAAAATTATTATATCTCTCAATTTTAAATTTTTAAAATTTTTTAAAATTTAATTTTGTTATTTCTTACTTTTCTCGTTCTAAAAATTAAAACCAAAAACTAAATATTAATATTTTAAAATTATCTTCAAAAACGCCCAAAATAATTAAAGATTGAAAATATTCTTATGACATAATAGTTAATATTTATATTTTAATTAGAACTAAACATCAATATTTTTACAAATTTAAGAATTCAAATCAAAATTTTTAAAAAATAAAAACCAATTTGCAAATATCTGGAGGAAATTTACCAAAAAATAAAAAAAAGTTTGAATCAAACTAAATCAGCAGAAAATATTCAATTAATCCAAAACAACATAAAACACTAGAGATCTGCGAATCCTCGATCAAATCAAATCAAATCTATTTAGCATTATCAAATCTTGGGTATTGACAGAAAAATTCTTCACGGAATGAATCATCTCTGGTCAATTGACTTGGTTTAATAATATATATGAAAGAGAAATAGGCATGTCACATAAATTATGAGAACGGAGCAAAAGATTACAAAATTCTTCACATTTCAAGTAGTAAAATAAAAGAATTGCAGAAGTTCCATATTCCCTTGCCCAAATTTTTGAACAGATTGCTAAAGAGATCAATACTTCCCCTTCAGATTACTATAACCTGCAACATGCGCAGGATGAATTCAAAGCTCAAAAGTTTTATGTGAAAAGATACAATTTACAGTGAGATTTTAGCTATTCTGGCACCAAAAGCTCTATCTGGCTTCTGATTTTCAAGAACAGCTGGTAAGTCGAAACACCAGAAGCTCACTCTGTACTGCTGTTTCCAGGTTTCAACTACTGGAGTTACAGTATAGTAAGTCAGCCAACTCCAGGATGGCATACAGGAAATAATACCCAGTTCCTGACATCAACAGTCTCGGCTTCAACATTGAAATTGAACTCCTTCGATGCTCGAAGCTCAGATGAATGCTCAAGTGATATTCCATTTGCGTTATTGGTTGCATTTATAGTGTGTGCTAAATCAACGGGAGACACCGGACTGACCTTTTTGGCAAATCCTGATTTCTTTTCCTTGTGGCGAGCATCAAGTGCTGTAAATTCAAAAGAGATATCATCATTATAGGATTCATCATTCTGAATTCTGCCTTCATTCACAGTAGATCTGACTGCTGTGATTCTGCCTTCCAGAATAGAACCATTATCTCGAGCAATTTGTCTGTGGACAAGCTTGCGCAAAGCGAGGTCTTCAGCACTCAAAATCTTTGGTGGTTCTGCTACTGGGAAGGAGGGAACCGAGTCTTGACCATGAGAATTAAATTCCATATCAGGGAAGGGCGATGAAGTGCCTGAACAAACGGAGGTGGGTGATATTAGGTGGCTGATAGGGCTCCCAGGGTGGAAGTAGTATGGCTGGAAGTCGTAAGCTTCACTTCTTTTGCAGTTGGCATCAAAGGTTGAGGACAACAGCTCAGCGAATGGGACCTCAGGTGAAGAGGGAGTTGTTTGAATGGCGGGTTCTGGCGGAGTGACAGGAGCAGTGGATGGTTCCGTGGTGGATGAAAAGAAAGGCGGACTGACTAACTTCGTATCATCTGCGTATGGCCCAATAGCAAAGATAGAAGAAGATCCAGTGGGAGAGTATGAATTGGCTGCAAGAGCGGAAAGGGAGAAGAACTTTGCCGGTGAATGGGTTGTAGAGGGAGGATAAGATTGGAGGAAAGAAGCGGGTGAGGAAGGAGGTGCAACCAATAGTCCTGATGTTTGGATTAGGTTGAAAGGTGCAGGTGCATCAGAACCTTCAGTCATCGGCTCGGGAACAAGAACTGAATGGCTAATGCGATTTGTTTGTTGGTACGATCTGAAGCAACAGGGAATGCGAAACAAAGCTTTCCATCTTCTCCTCTGTGGGAAATAAACGTAGAGGAGTTGAATGGATCATAGTTTTTTGCATTCAAATTAGATAAAACATAATACAGAAATTACAATTTTTGAGGGGAAAAGTCCATGTACAGTTTGAAATCAAGAATACAAAAACAAAAACACGCTGACAACAAATATCTTCACCAAGTATTTCCATAAGAAACTACAGACAGATGAAAATTAAGAACTTAGCATGGTACTCCAACACCTGCAAAAAAGAACTTTCATGTTCCAATAAAAGCGCCATCAAATTAAATGCTTTACCAAAAAAGACATAAGTCATTTATGATAAACATAGTATTGACCATAAACTAGTTCAGGCTAGTTACATAGACTTCTCCTCTTCATTAAATTCTATTCAAAGAAAGTGAGTAAGAGATTATAACTATTATTAAAATGATTGAAATGAAACCTCAGTCTATGTTAGATAGGCCAAAAGGATTTATATGGGAGATGTCATCAGAGATAATGATGAGTTGAATGAGTCTAACATGATTCACGGTGCACATGACACAGCTAAATGAAAGCATTTTCAAAAATATTATGTCTTTAAAATTAAGAAGAGAAAAAGTCTAATTGCAAAAATTCTAACTTTGCGAAAGAAAAGGTTGACACGCATAAGTAGCAATCATATATTCATATTATATAATGAAAAGCGAATGACAAGTAGAAATGACTATCATAAGATTAAATCTTACAACCGACAGAAAAATGAAACATATATAGTGCAGTAATCAGTATATTTTAAGCTCAAAAGAGACCATTTATCCCATTGTTGACAAGGATATTTGATATTTAAAAAAAAAATAATGAAAATAATTTAATCTAATTAAGCTGCAGTATGCTGAACCTAGATCTAAACCAGAGCTTCAAGCACATGAGATACGATAATATGAGTTTCCAACTGAATCATCGGAAAAAGGAACTTACACACCGTGAACAGAAGAAATACTCGCAGGAAATTCTCAGTTTCTCGACAGAAGAACATATTTATACGAATTCCCAATAAATTAGTAAAATTAGAGAGAAACATCCTGTAAACAACAATACCCGAACAGTGACACGTTGAGCTCGACTCTCGGCAGAAGCGACGGCGTTCGCGGCTGCAATAACCGTCTCCATACTGCCATGCGCGTTGTCTCCCATCATTCCTAACCCTTCAACAAAAAAACATAACTCAGAACCCTAAGATCTTCCCGCGCAGCATCGTACCTCTCCCTAACAGCCAATCCTAGCCACCTCTGCCAGATTCCCGCCGTCGTCAGACACAAATACTTGAAAAAGGAATCGGATGCCCCCGCCAGAACCCTATATTTCTCGTCGGAATCCAAGATTTCTCGCCGAAAGTTGCAGAGCTGAAGAACAAGCCTGCGGTCGAATTTCGGAGGCGGCGGTAAAACTTCAAAAGAAGAATCAGAGAAGCTTGAAGCGTCAAGCACGGCAGTGAGAAATTAACAGAGGCCCACTGAATAATTTATAATTTATTTTTATACCACATTGATCATCTACCGTCCATATTGAAAAAATCGACGGTCCAGTTAATGGAATGAGTTGCTACAATGAAGCCGACGCACACGCGTGCGACCGCACGTGAGAATGGTGGCCCCCGTGCTACCGCAGTGATTGACTCCAAGATCATAAAAAATTTTAATTAAAATCTAATTTCAATTATAAACTAGTAATACATTAATATTATTTTTACTATAATTTTTTTAATGAAGATATCAAACTTCTCATTTCTATTAATAATAACTTGAATTCTAATTTTATTAAAATAGATTTTGTTCAAATTTGATTAAGAATTAAATCGGTTGAAATTAAATTTTTTTTTCTTGCATATCCTTACTCGTACCTCAAATAAATTATAATAAGAACTATATTATATCAATTATATAACATGTTTAGTTAATTTAATAAAATTTTAAGTCAAATATAGAATTTTAAATTGTTATTATAAGCACTAATAACTCATGAATATGCACATTAATTATATTAAACATATATTTACATAGCTTAAATATATTTTAGTATAGATAACTTTAGTTTTAGCAAAAAGTTAATTAAAAAATAACTGAATTTTCGTTGACTTGTGAAGTGTGAGTAGTAAGGGCCCACCAGAGCCCACGTTAATATTTTTTGAGTATTAAAGATACCAACTTTGGACCCAATTTTAGGACTCTTGGTGGTAGATAGCCAACCAATTGGGTTTGTTGAACAGTTTAGTCAAGAAAATTTGGACAACAAAGACAAATGCATTTATATTTTATTTAAATTAAATTGATTTGATAAATGACTAAAATTCAGTTGAAAAAAATAATTAGGTTAATCTGACCTGTTTCAGATCTAGAACACACTAAGCCCAAATAAGAAGGGCCATTTTTTGCTATTCTTTTGTTTTTTTTTTAAAAAAAAAAACTTAGAGCAGGGACATACCATTAAAAATAGTCCTTAAATAATAAATAAATAAAAAAATCATATAAAATCTTGAGGTAAAGAGTTAATATCAAATATGTTTATAATTTTTAAAATTTAATATAGAAATTCTGAGATTTGTTAAATTTTTTAAATTGAGTTCTAAACTTAACTTAAATATTCCACATAATTTATTTTTAATTATTTTTCTCTGATATTATATAATTAAAGATTAAAGAAATGCATTTTAAAAAATTTATTTTTTAAATTACAAAGATATCTTTAACAAAGAAAGAGACAGAAATGCAGGAAAAGGATGATAAAATAATATTTTATGTTTATTAAAAACCTATTTAATAATATGCTCATATCTAAGAAACTTTGATGATATTTTTTAAAAATTACAAATCTATCTGACATTTAACTCATATCCTAAAAGGATTTGAATTTATATTTAACCTAATAAGGAAAAAGGGTTTCAATCTGCGGTTGTTTTCAACGGTCCCGATTTGCATAGTCCTTTGAACGAAAAATATTTGGGTTCGGAGAGCTCGCTACATCACCTTTTCATACACCAATTAAATGACGACAGCTGGCAGCGAGCGGCCCACTGCAGTTGGGTTCGGAGATCGATGTGCTTATTATAGGTATAAAAGTACTTATTATAAACATAAAAGTACTTGTTATAGATATAAAAGTGCTTGTTATAGGCATAAAGGTGCTTAGTTATATATATTTATGCTTATAACAAGCACATTTATGATTATAACAAACACATTTATGTATATAACAAGCACATTTATGCTTATAACAGCCTATAACAAGCACCTTTATGCCTATAATAGCCTATAACAAGCACCTTTATGCTTATAACAAGCATATTTATGCTTATAATAAGTACATTTATACCTATAATAAGCATATTTCTGCCTATAACAAGCACTTTTATGTCTAAATAGATTCACTATATAACCTACTAAATTAGCTACGTAGATATGACTGCTGTCTACATAGCCAAAAGTTCTTATGAGTAAGATTTATATGAAAGCTCATTGAGTCACGTAATATTCTAAATATGCTGCATAGCTCAATGAATATGCTACATAGCTGACTAAATTAGCTATGTAGTGAAGACTTTTTTCTACGTAGCAAAGAAAACTTTACTTTTTGCTGCGCAGTAAAAATTTTTGCTACGTAGGTAAGAGACCATACGAGCAAGAGTTATAGGAGCTCTCATTGATTTTCCGCACATACTAAATATGCTACGTAGCTCATTAACTTAGCTACCTACTCATGACTTTTAGCTACGTAGCACGAAAGTTTACGCATGGGAATAATAAGAGAGCTCATGGAGCTACATAGTATACAAAAGTGTCTACGTAGCTTAGTAGATTCACTACGTAACCTACTAAATTAGCTACGTAGATATAACTGCTATCTACGTAGCCAAAAATTCTTACGAGTATGGTTTATATGAAAGCTCAATGAGTCACGTAATATTCTAAATATGCTGCGTAGCTCAGTGAATATGCTGCGTAGCTTAGTGAATATGCTACGAAGCTGACTAAATTAGCTACTAGCGAAGACGTTTTTCTACGTAGCAAAATATACTAGTAATCTTGCAATATAAAGTACATAGCAATAATACACAATTATCATATACAAAAAAACTATTTACATAATCAATTAGATACAAAAAAAATGCAACTGCATACAAAAAATACAATTTAGATAATCAACTAGATACAAAAAATACATTGGGCTCAAAAATTCTTTTCGAGCTGACAATATTAGAAATTAATATTTCCCGAGTAATAAGTCCATATATGAAAATGCTTCAGGTGTCGAACTCAATTCCATGGTCCCAAAGTCATCATGTTGACTAAAAAGAGTTTCACAAATTGTATTTCTTGACATTTGAACATGAATAGTTGGCACATCGGATTGATGATTTGAAATGTTTGAGCATTGATTGTATTGTGTCTTTGCTTTTTTCCTACAAATAAGAAATAATGATAAATAGTAAGATAACCGAATATCATGGTAAATATATAAATTTAGTAACATAAAATAGTTTAGTACCCTTCTTATTCTTGTTTCTTTCTAATGGCCCTTTGATTCTTGCATTTGAAACACCTTTTGGTCTCTTCTTAAGTGGATCTTTAATTAAGGAATCAACTATTTTATAAGCATCTTCATCAAAAGTCCTTGCATGACTAGAACCTCGTTGGTTTATAGAATCAATTATGGAGTCCAGCATATGCATGTGTTTAACGAAACTAGCTTTTGCATCTTCAAATTCTTGAGCTTTCAAAATGAGTTTGTAAGAGAGACAACTGACAAAATTATGAAATGCTTGATAGAATGATTCTGTTGTGTCCATTGCAAGTTTAGGTTTGTTGTACAATTTTTTTCTTGCATCTTTTGTCTATCTTTTCAAATATATTGATCTGGAATAATCACAACATTCACCATTGTCATGACCTTTAATGTGTGTCGACATAGAAGCCCAACAGTTTCAAATTGCTTGCAACATCAAAATATTTCATGTGAAACTGCATCATATGTAACAAAATATACTTTTGCATCATCATAATTTTCAACAGAAAAGGTGACTGTAGACTCAAGCCTTGCCATCTCCATAGCAGCTAGTCCGCATGTGTTATTAATCAATGATTTTTGGAATATATTAAATAATTTGATAGTGTAAACTTTATGGGCTTATTTGAGAAGTGGAAAGTCATTTGCTGCTGGAATTACCATACCTTGAATGCACTTATAATTATCCTCAACTTCAGTTTGTCGCCACTTGGCTACTATTTTTTTCATACCTAAAAAACAGTCAGTAAGAGTACTGGATGGTTTAGATATCCCATGACAAATACTGTTAGTGCTTTCACTACGTTGAGTAAATAAAATACCAAGGTCTAGTACATCTTTATTCATCGTTGTAGACCACTTGTGCCTAATCTCATAAAGACTGCGGAGCCATTCATTTTCTTGTAACCCACCACATTCAAGCATTTTAGACCATATATCTTCGAACTCCTCTTGTGTGTCACACTTATTCATACATTTCTTGAATAATTTATTGAGCTCCTCATTATTTTTAAATACAGAAAGTTTTGAAGGAACTTTCTGAAAGATGTGCCATTAACATAATCAATGTCTAGTATTTGGCATCACAGTCTGTATGGCCTTAGACATTGTTTGGTCTTGATCAGTGAATATAGTGATTAGATGTTTGTCATTCGTCATAATCAAAAAAATTTTAAACAACCATGCAAAAGAATCTATAGTCTCATCACAAGGAAGACAACTCCAAATAACACATTTTTCTTATGGTGATGGACTCCTACGATAGGGACACATATAAGATTATATTTATTCATTTTATAGCTTATATCAAAAATAATATCACCAAATGCATCATAATCCAACTTACTCTGTCCATCACACACCATAAGAAATTATTAAGTCGTCGTTCTTCATCCAACTTAACTTTCCAATCGAAGAAAGGGTCAATAGTTTTTCGATCTCAGAACAACTTTAATAAGCTAACAGCATCACCTGTCTCAACACGTTGTAGCCTTTCTCGACTAACAAAGTTATATGCATCACGTTTGCAGAAGCCAACAATCTGAAGACCACCTGCTTGCTCTGCAATATAACCAAATGCATCTGATAGTCCGATCTATTTCATCAACACCGCGATGTGACCTCAATAAATGACGTTCTTCTGGAGCAGCTAAGGGATGATTGTGATCCTCTATAAATTTGCATATCGACTAATCACCATCCTTATATGCTTCGAACATAATAAGTGCAAGACAACCACATCGAACATCCAACAGTGAAAAATTTGTCTTATCTTTTTTCCTCTCTTTAAGATCACTATTTTTCCATCTATTCTTTGAGCAAATAAATTCTTTTGTCTTTAGCTTTCTCGTTCCAAGCCAGTATGAGCTGTGATTTTTTCGAACACTAAATCCTGTTACAAATGCATATCTACTGTATAGATCATAAGCATCCTTTTCATTGCTCACAGGAGTTTTAAGTATTTCTGGCAGTAAACATAAGTCAAAAGTCCCAATTGAAATCTCAATCTGTAGATTAATAGAATAATACAACATTATAATTAAAGAAATGGTGAGCACAATTAACTGATATACTAGTATTATGCCAGAGCTAAGAAATAATATTGCTATGCAGAAAATTTACATCCTAAATCGAAGAATTATGTCTTACAGAATTTTATGCTTCTTCTACGTAGGTTAATTCTATTTTATCAAGTGTATATGAGATTATATATAACATTACATTATTGTTACGCAACAAAAATTAAATCATATGTAGCGTCAATGGTACATTACACAATATAATACTATGTAAAAAGGCATTACTGAAATGAATGACAAATAGAGTATAATATATAAAGGTAAATGCATAAGTATGGTTGAATTTATGCTACGTATTATATAAAATTTACTATATAAAAGGTGTTTTAAACTATATAATTTGAAAGATCAATAAAGAAAGGAGAAAAAAGCGCAACGTATCATCAATTGTTTATTTGTATAGGCATATAAAAAGTTATCTATTTAACTAATGATTTTGGGCAGCTAAATTTATAAAGTTTTAAAGCTACAAACCTCTTCTACTTGTGCTTCCATGATACAGGTAATATAGAAACTGATGGTGATAGAAAGATGGAATTATGGATGAATAGAAAGCCGGAGTTGAAGGAGGAATTTTTAGAAATTTTTACTCTTTGCATGAGTGCTATCCAGCTAAGAATTCCTGCTCAAAAATAGCGCCCAGCGCACCGTCTCCCGAGAAGAATGCGAAGCAACGGAGCTCATTTTTTTATTTTATATTAATAAGCACATTCCGTTCGCCAGCACCCAGCGCGCCGTTCCGTGTCACCGCCTCATGCTAGAGAGGTGGAGCAGTGGGTCCGGGTCGCGCGCCACACGGCAAAAAATTATTTACATGCGGATAACTGATGTGGCACGCGATCCGAACCGAAATATTTCTCGCTAAATAGACCCATTTGCACATTTTAGCAAATATAAGTAGACCAAATTGAGTAATTTATAAACAGTAAAGACCTAATTGCAATTTACCCTAAATTCAATGATATCTATTATTTGTATTATTTAAATATCAATATTATTTAAATATCTAAATTATCCCAAAATTATTATTTATTTAATTCAATATTATTATATTTATAAATAATAAAAAAATCAATCTAATCTCTCCTCTTTTCATCATAATGAAAGTAACATTAAGATTTTATATAGATGTTATTTCAAAGCAAGAATTTTATACTTTTTTATAATATTATTTAAACATATCATCAAATCAAACACTAAATTTCTCCAAATAATATAACATAACATCGTAATAACATTGAACCAAGCAGATGCAAACCAACCCCATCCAATTTTATACAAAGAGCACAAACATGGTTCTAAAATGTTCCATACATTTAATTCAAATCATGAATTTTAAAGAAGATAACAAAGATTGCCATTTTCAATGCCTACAGTACATATGTGTAATTAAAGAGAAGAAGAAAAATATAATGTAGAATAAAAAAACACAAGAGTAAACAAAAAAGTTCTCTAACATAAATGTTTGCTATAATTAAAGACAAGAACAACTAATATGTTCCAAAATTTCAACCAAACATGCACTCACCTCTCCCTGATACAAATATTTCTATTGTAATTCACTATAATATGACTATCCAGCTATTTGAAAACTGATTTCACAACTACAATGATATTATGAACATTTTATTGTTTAGCTGCTCAACACTCTCTTATTTAATTGGGATAATTATCTGCATGCTACACTATTTCACTTTATTTATGCGTTATCCATCCATTCTTAGTTAATTATGCTATGCACATTCAAAACATTATAAAATCTTACATACACACACTTAAGTTAAAATTTAGTCAAAATCTATTTGAAAAAAAAAATATTTCATTACTAAATCATTAAAATTATATTTTTACCCTTAATAGTACATATTTTTTTCTTCCTCGATGTCACATTAAAGCGCTGATCTGTCCTAAAATTAATTCACGTCGCGGATGTTTCCTTCTATTACCACAACTTAAACATCAAATTTTTAAGATTTTCACTTAAAATATATTTAAATATCCTTAAAATAATATGATGAACGATTCAGATTTTTTGTAACCTAATTATAGTTAGGTTATTGAAAAATTATAATTGCTCATTATAATGAAAACAAGTGAAAGTGTGTGTATGTAAGATTTTATAATATTTTGAGTGTGCATAGCGTAATTAATTAAGAATGGATGGGTAACGCATAAATAAAGTGAAATTGTGTGACATGTAGGTAATTATCCCTTTATTTAGCTAGATAAGTAACAGTCTTACGGAATTCTCTTTCAAAAGAACTCTCGTTGTACTCCTTCATTTTAACTATCATGTACTGATTTTGCGATTAACATCTCCATCATAAATTTCACCTTAAATATACTAATCAACTCATCTATCACTAAAACAAAACCTTGTTGTAGCTTAATTGTGAACGAGCCACATTTGAATTCTCATTAACAATTTTCACAATAATACCTATTCCAACGTGCATGTTCCTGGTAACATTAATATATCTGCTTAAGTTAGCTAATATTTTCAAAAAGAAACTAAGTGTTAAACCCTAAACCCTAATCCGAATAGCCATGAATGATTTTAAAAGAAAGGATGAACACAAAGTCAATATGAGCATCAAACCAGCTAATATCATCATTGATAGCATGATAACATAAGGATTTGGCATGCAAGTGAAAAGTTTGTAAGCCTCCAATCAAATGATGACATAATCACTATTTAAGTCTTTTTTCTAACACATTTTGTTTACAACAAAAGAAGAGCAAAAAACAGCTGAACTTTATATTAGAAAACGGTCTGTTTTCATTATTTTCAGAAAATGAAGGGGTGTGAAGGAAATTATTCAGACCTTTTAGCTGAAGATTAGTGCAAACAATCCACAAAAAAGCCTTCCCAACAAGATAAAGAGGACAAGTCCAGGCTCCAATCTATCTAAAGGCAAATGAATGAAAGGTAAAGGCAGAGGAGAAAGAAGTAAGGAAAGAATATTGAAAAACAAAATAAGCTATAGCTCATCATTAAAAGGATCTGTTTCTCTATCACTAGAATGTTTTGTGTCGCCAGCACTTTTCTCTCTATTCAACTTGTCAATAACTTGATCAAGAGGAGGATCTCCATCTCTACGGAAGAAATGCTCCCCAATCTTCATTTCATATGCCTCTGGTTGGCTTAGGACAAACTCTTTGAACTAAAAAAGAAAAGAGCAGAAAAATAGAGAACCAGAAAAATGTTTATTTGTGAGGAAAAAGAGGAAGTATATAGCACAAACATAAGAGAATATTACAGCATAAATTTCTACAAATTTAAGTATAAATATCATTACTAGGATGACTAATCATTACTGAACAATACATTAGCCTAGAGGCCCTAGACGAAAAAGAATCAACCATAACAAGATTGTTTATTTTTTTTGTACTTAAACGTTTGGTGTTATATATGTAAAAATAAGTTTCAGATGTTTAATATCTGACATTCACTTCTATTTGTGTTCTGGACGTAGCTATGACAAAAAAAATATGTTCATGAAATGATGCCAAGAGAAATGGATATAAGAGAAATATTACATTGCATCTCTTTCTAATTTCGCAACAAATGGCATCGTTACAGAGAATGAAAAACCTCATCCTCAGTTTTCAAATGAACAATTTTTTTATTTCATTTCATCAATTTCAGAAAGAATCCCTAAAATCTCAACTTTTTAATTTCATTCGGATAGAAATCATAACAATATCTTGCTGTGCAGTGGAGAGAGAGAGAGATCACTGCAGTGGCAAATCGTCACTTACTAAAGATTTGCATGCATCATTATGCTGAAACTAAAGACTTAAAATCATAACCTAGAAATATTGAAGGTAGAGGTGAATTAAACTAATTATTCATTTGTTCCATTATAGAAAGATATACCAGACGTAAACAGAGCTGCCAAAAGTGCATGAATTGGCTTGATGGAAACAATATCGCTATTATCCACTACAAAAGATAGAAACTGTAAGTAAATATACAAAATAAGGCTCACCTCTTCTAAATCCTGGCCTCTCTCCATTGTAAACATAATGGTATTTCGATCAACGGCCATGAATCTGGCTTCAATTGAACCTGTTCGGATAACATTGCTCCATTTCATAGCGATCACAGGAACATCCTCCTGAAAAGAACTTTGGAATGCATGAACTCAAGCATAGAACTGAGCTTCACATTATGCAAAGTTAAAACTACATGTCAGAAAATCAAAAAGAAAAAAAAAACACTGTTGATTAAAGCTTCAAGGATGCCAAGACAAGTAGACCACAATAGTGTTAAGTTTTGATAGTAAGTAACAAGCATTAGTAAAATGCACGACAAGAAAAAAATAATTCTAAATTAATCAATGGAACTACAAAAGCACATGTCAACTTAGAAGATCTTTCAGCTTTCTTAAGGTTCTGTTTGGATTTAGGTTACTTAACTAAAATCCTTTTATTTATTTATTTTTAAATATGGCCTAAGCCTTTAGTAGTAAACTAAAGAATAATACAGATACAACAACTAACATTTCCTTTAAGAATGTTGCAAAATTATTGAAGGACATGCCTCTCTCCCAGCAAAAATTTGTAGCCAAAATCATTTTGTTTGACCACTCATTCAGAATATGTTGCACCAAAATGGCGCCACCCGAAGCACATGTCAACTCATTCATGAGGCTCGGCCACTACAAGTGCAGCAAGGAGGACTAAATTTGACCAACAGCAGCTTGGAGTTGCGACAACGCCCATCGTTGATGCCAATAAAAAACCTACCAAGAGATAAAGAGCAACCTCTAGATCTCAAGACTTCTCACATATTGATCTTATTATCGAACATATTGTAGACATGTTACTTTTATTTCAAGATTGCAAGCTTACATATGTAACATATAATGTAAATAATGTAGTCGATCTTTTGGCACACTGTACTACATTAGATGATTTTTGTTGAAAGAAGGGTTACCACTTCCCGTAGATTTCTGCAACGTCCTCAAAGGAGATGGTTAATTTTTGTACTTTTTTTACTTTTGTTTTAGTTTAATCCAAAGATAATGCCACATTTCGAAAATCATTTTATTTGGCATTTTTAGTCTGGACCCCAAATGATCCACCAGGGTGAAGTTTAAAGGTCCCAAAAGTTTATTTGGTTATAAAATGGGGTAATTTAGGGTCATATGTAATAACTGCTTGGATGGGCCCAATGTGGTTGATCACACATATATTGATTATGCTTATCAAATCAAATTTTCATGTTCACTTATGACTCTCACAAACAATTGTACATGTGTCAAACATATATTTTTTTTGTATCACATTAGCTGTTAAATGGCTTAAAACTTCTTTGATTTCACATAGCTAATCTAATCTTTTCATACAAGATATAGCATCAAGCTACAGCTACAACCAGCTCAATCTTCCAAGATAAACCAGATTCCCAAGAAAAATTCTAAAATACGGGAAGATAAATTTCAGGAGAGAAACTGAACGAACCCTAGAACGAACAGCGCCCGGTCGAAGCTTGACGAAGCCGAAAGCGGGGCCAGTGTGGTGTTTCATCATCTCCGCCTGGATCTCGGAGGGATTCATCTTGGAGAAGTCCGGCGGCGGCAGGAGGTCCTCAGAGCGAGTAGTCTTCTGCCCCCATTTCTTCCAGTCCTCGTCCTCCTCCTCGTCGACGACGTCGGATAGATCGTCGGGGATGCTGATTCGCCTCCTCTCCGCTGCCACCGCCACGAAGAGGACGGAGACGACGGGGATGAGTAAGAGAAGGAGGAAGCCCCGGCTGGCCGTCGAAGAGCTCTTCACCCTTCCCATTTGCTTACACAGGGCTTCTGCCTCAAAGCTTTGGTCCGTAGAGCAAATTATAGATATAGCTTATTCAAAATTATATTTTAATTTTTAATTTTAATTAAAAATTAATATATATATATATATATATATATTTATATAATTTAAAAATATTACAGTTAAATCTCTATTTTGAAATTTAGAGATATAATTCTATTTTACTTTACTTTTAAAATTATATTTTAAATTCTAAAAATAAAAATAAAAGTTTTAAAAATATGTATAATAATATTTAAATTTTACGAATAATTTCTCAAACATTTACTTAATTAGTAATTGTATTGCATAAAATTAAATACTTTATTGATAAAATTCCTTCATGCCAAAGTCATATGTTAGAATGCATGTTACACTTGATTCAATGAGCTTTAAATATATTAGAATATAGAATCTTATATTTAAACTAATGTTAATTAGAATTTATAATAATAAAAGTAACAAAATTCAAAAAGATCAGCCAACTTAATTTAATATATAACATGATACATAAATTAATTATATTTAACAATATAAATAAATTTTAAAATAAAAAATGTAACCTTATTTTATATTCTATATATTTATATTTTAAAATAATAATTAATTAGTTTTACATTTCTCGCATATCATAATTTAATAATTAATTTTATTTTAAATAATACAGATTAATTTTTGCAATACATACTCAGTTCCTTTTTTTTTTTTACTATATTGTATAGGAACTTATGCTAAACAGGAATTTCAAATCTCAAGCATTTTAATAATCATGGCTTTTAAATAAAAAATACCAAAGATTTAGGTGGTTAAGAGATTAAAAGATTTTAAATAAAAAAGAGATTAAATTACATATGTGAATTCAAAATTATCTTATTACACATTTAATTTCAAAAATAAATAAATAAATGTACCAATTCAAATTAATAATTATGATTCATTCTTAAAATTTAGATCTATATCGACATTTAAAAATATATTAATTATATTTTTCATTCATCATTTTAGAGCGTACTACCATCATCCATCAAAATTGATAGTAATGAATATAAATATTCATATGCAAAGAAAGAAAAATTATAGGAATAATTACCTACATATTACATAATTTAATTTTATTTATGCCTTACCCATTCATTCTTAATTAATTACGTTATACACACTCAAAATATTATAAAATCTTACATACACATATTTTAACTTATTTCTATTATAATGAATAATCATAATTTTTAAATAACTTAATTATAATTAAATTACAAAAAATCTGAATCATTCATCACATTATTTAAAAATATTTAAATATATTTTAAGTGAAAATTTTAAAATCTTAATATTTAAGTGGCGGCAAAAGAAGGAGACATTCGCAACGTTAATTAATTTTAGGACAAATCAAAGCTTTAGTGTGATATTAAGGAAGAGAAAAAATATGTACTATTAAAAGTAAATATAATTTTAATAATTTACTAACAAAATATTTTCTTTTCAAATAGATTTTGATTAAATTTTAACTCAAATCTGTGTATGTAAAATTTTGTAATGTTTTGAGCGTGCTTAGCATAATTAACTAAGAATGAATGGGTAAAACATAAATAAAACTAAATTGTATTGATTATTCCAAAATTATTTACTCGATAGAATAAATTAAATAAAATAAAATTTAAATAAATAGAAAAAATATTAAAATATACCAGAAAACAATTCCATCAGAAATAAATATGAACCATGGATTCCAACTAATAAAGCTAATAAAAAGGTGGTCATGATTTTTGGGTGATTAACCTACTCATCCAACCAATTCAGTGTTCAAAAAGCAGTTCATTCTATCAAAAAAAAAATAAAAAAATGGCAGTTGAAAATCTTCACTATCAAAAAATTGATTATTTATTTCATAAAAAAAAAAGAATCGAGTATTTGAGTGGGTAGAACACAAGATCTAAAGCTAATAAATATTAAAAAGAGAATTTATTTGCAATTACTTTCAGAAATATATTATATAAATTTTCATGCCAAACTAAAAAAAACTGATTAATCTGAACTGTACATATGAACAAGTGACAACTCAAATACAAACACGATTCATTAGCACAAGTTTGCCCAGCCCAACTACAGCTAATGTTGTTGCCACAGATCCAGTAGCTCCACTAACTTCACCTGTGCAAGCCCGAGGAGCAAACTAGCTAAACTGCTTTTTGCATAGCATGCAATCATGAATCTAAAGAAACCGTGCAGACCCCTAAACGATCAAATTGGTGGCACAACTCTACCAAACATAAAGAGCCCACAATGGACGAGTTCATAGCAAACCCTTCCTGTTGCTTAGAGTCATTATTACGCTAATTCATTTAAACGAAGCCTAAGAACCGCCTAAATCCAACTCAAAGAATTGGGATCATGTTAACCTTAACAACTATAACAACCCCTCTAATTCCCTATAGGATCTTTCACCTCCACATCGGATTAAGACAAACCTTGACAGCTTCATTTAATAAAATAGTGTGAAAAGCACGGGAGGAGTAATTAAGGATCATCGAGACAACCTTCTCAAAGCAGTTGGCACCGAACTTTACACGCATACACACATACAGTTAACACAGCGAAAGGCACATATGCACTTGTAGCAATCAGAGCCGCCCGAGAGTGGGTGGACATGATGGACAAAATTTGGCTAAAAAATAATTCAACCATCACTATTAATGATTTTCATCGTGCTGCTAAAAGAGACCACCCTGATTGAGTTGTCTTGGGTGTTTCTCATCTTTTTGTGCTTTTAAGGCAATTAAAATGACTCAAATATACAAAAAGCTAACAAAATGACAAACTTCATACCTTTTTTTGTCATTTTGATGATGCCGAACAGATCACAGGTATGTCCCTCCCATCTGATTTTTATACGATTCTCAAAGAAAATCAATCTTTTTGTATTTAATATTTCTTAATTTGCTTTTATAGTATCATAGAGTATGATTGAATTAAAAAAAACAAGAAACTTTTGTGAAATTACCACCATTGTGCCTGCTGCCACGTTCGCAGTCAAAAACCGACTTTAGCTAGCAAAAAAAGTAAATCACAGCTAGATGATCAGCATCCAACCACAATAATGCTGCCACATCATTTAGATTACATAATAACTCAACAAACAAACAAACAAACAAAAAAAACAATGGAACAATATGATATCACCTTTTTGCGGTAATTATTAGAAAACATCCCAGCAAAATCACAAAAGGAGAAGCCTAGCAGTTGTAATACAGTTGCACGACCATTCGTGTGATTACACCTAAGCATGATGTTACCTAACAATAGCATGAGATTTTAAGGGACGAGAGAAATCTGGTTGATGTGTAGGGATAATTTCACAAAAAATTTAATTTTTAACGGCCCTGTTAGACCTAACAACAGCCTATTATTCAACTCGAAGAACCTAAATTGAATAATTTAACAAATTAGTACTAATTTGCTAGTACCCCTCTACCTGAAATGCCCAGATAATGTATCCTATTATTTATTATGTAATTTACACAAAGTAAGTGAAATTACTTTGAAATTTAGTACAGGAGCACATTTATAATCACCAGTCAAACTGCTACATAAGAAACAGTTAATTTATCAGAAATTTTAGCACATTATAGACTTTGGCAAGCAGCACAAAAACCAACATGAAATAAACTACTAGAAAGGAAGAGGAGAATACGAAGTTCTCATAGAAACTAAGCAGCCAAGCTCTTGGAAGCAATCTCATAAACATTCTCAGACAGACCATTGGCAGACATTATCTTTTCTAGCTGTGCCTGCAATTAAAATGAAAAGATATCAAGACCTTGGATAAAATATATAAAAAAAAAGAATAGTATACAATTAAAATGAGCTTCAATTTTACTTTGTTGGGGTGATTTAATTCCCTAGTTATAGTTTAGCACTTATTGTCATCGAGCGAATGGGATTTTCACAATAGTTTTTGGAATTGCTTGGTTGATTGCATCATACGAGCAGTTGTCAGTTGCCAGATAGAAAGTAGAAAATGTAAGGAACGAGCAACAATGCTTCATTGGTATTGTGTGAAGCAATTGATCAAGAAAGAAGAGTAAAAGAAGAAGGCTTTAATATTTGTTGAGCCATATTGATTTTGATGATTATGATTATTTTAGGTTTATGGATTAATCTTTATTTAATTTTTATGTTAAACGAGTAATATGGACAATTGGAGGGTGACATGTAAATTCCCTTTAAAATGCTGAATTATGTATGAAACTAAAAAGAAGAAACTTCTTTTTTTACCTTTGCAAGAGCTTGCCTGCCCTCATCATACCGTCTCCACCTTGAGAAGGCTGACACCATGCGGGATGCCACCTTCCATCAAGCACAGAAAAAAAGAATGCATTAGTTTACTAGAATTGGATCACATATTTTTAACAAATTCACAGGATTTTCAAAATGCAAAGCACCTGAGGATTCAATTTATCCAGTTGTAACACGATGTCTCCCAAAAATTTGTAACCTGATCCATCGTTTGCGTGGAAGTTCACAGGGGACCCACAAAATCCTCCTATTAAGGAGTAAACCTGAACATTGCAATGATAAAAGACCAAAAGGACTTTAGAGGTTTAACATGAAAAATATATTCTAATTGAAGTTTCTGTAGTCATAATAGAAAAAAGGACGCTATGATAACCTTGCTAGGGTTTTTCAAATCAAAAGCAGGATGATCCAAGAGATTCTGGACATTAACCACATTTCCCGTGATGTCGGACATAGCTTGAAGAGCAAACCATTTGTTCACAACCTGATTATAATACATTAAAACAAAGCTATTACAATCTAGCTCTTTTATTTTCCTTTTTCCTGTATTATGCATAAATAAGAGTCGTCTGTCAAAATAAGCAATATGGGGCATTTCAGAGTTCTCTTTTCATTTTCAGCATTTGTAACAATGAAAATTTACCCTTTTTTAAAAAATTAGGTAGACAACTTTAGTTTATACCACCAGATTCTCACCAAATAGTCATGAGACCATTTATCATAGAAATCGGCAAGAACATCACTGCGAACTTGACCAGGATTCTGAGCTATGGCCGTCAAAGCTGCAAACTGCTCAGTCATATTTGTGGCCGTATTGTATTCGTTGACTGCAAGACTGGTAAGCTCAGGATCATCCAACGACGCAAGGTAGACTGTTGAGAAACAGTTAAGATATCACAAGTAGTATAGCAATTGTTGTTATGGTAGACTTTACTAAATTATGGAACAGAACAATACCAAGAGCAGTGTTCTTTAATGCACGCCGCGCCATGTTCTGATGATTGAAAACATATGGTTCTGAGCTTTTGTTGCTTGTGACCTGCAACACATGTATTTGAGTTCCACGATTAAATGGAATCATTGAAAGAATTGAATAAGACGAGTATAGTTCAGAAGCCAAGAGATTTTCAAAAATACAAAATTGTGAAACTTGCTAAGCCAATGGTCCTAACATGCAACATAATAATCCCAAGAGGACCGTTGGAAGATCAGATGGCTATTTGGCTCTATACCTAGATGATGTTTTTACAATCAATTTTCTTTTCCAATATATTTTGGCTCTTAAGATAATGTCACAGTAAACAACAACGATGACCACCAACTGAACCAATAAAACAAGATATGCTCCAAGATCAAAGTCACAATCATTTGGCTACTGAACATGAACATCATAAATTAAATCACTAACCTTAGCTCCAGATGTCGAAGTGATATTTGCTTTACCCATAACCTCGCGATTGTTTAATCCCTAAAAGGTGTCTCAATATCCTGAAGTTGTGATCTTACATATAGACCAGAAACTCCCCTCCACATTCCAATATGAGACAATTGGTCCCTGTTGCTCTCTCCATTAACCTAGAAGCCTGCTAAGAGCTGCTCTTTGCTCCAACAATTTCCTTTCTTTGGGATATGACCCGGCAATCACAAGGTATCACAAGCCCACCAGCTTCTGCCTAGTTCATCCTTAAACCACATCATACAATGGGAGACTGGCTATGATACCATTATCTCATGACCCGAGCTCCAAATGTCCAAGTATTATCCACTTTAGTTGTAGCCTCATAATTTTGTCCTCCAAATGACTCCAAACATTTGAAGTCCATGATCTAACATACATAGACCATGTATCCTCTCCACTTTCTAATGTGGGTCACTTCATCCTTGAGCCCCTCTCCCTCTAATGTCATCCTTGAGCCCCTCTCCCTCTAATGTCCTACAAGCTTGTCAGAAGATGATTTTTGGTCCAAAGATTTCCTTCCCTTGAGACATTGCTCAACAAGCACTCATCCCACTTCAGCTGTAGGACGTCACAGAAATAATCTCTAAAAACAATAAAAATTTCTTTGCCCAACTCCCAAATGTGCATAACTAATGTTATTATTGCCCTTTCTCATTACTAGCTTCTAAAAGATTTGGAACATCTCCATGATCACTGTTAATGCTCAAAAGAAATAATCTATCCCTAATTATTTTTTCATTGTTAAATGCTATCTCAAAAATTAAAATAGAAAGCAAATCCAAAGCAATACCGGACAAGGCAGAATAAAGCACTATACTGTGGTTGATACTTAAAAAAAATCGTCTAAGCATTTCTTATTTTATTTGCTATTGTTTTTAAATTTATGTAGTACAGCCTCCGGTGGGAGAAACTGGATAGAACTTTGAGGACCATACAGATATAATACTAAACTAACAAGGTCCTCACAAACCAAAAGCGTGGCTCTTTGTATTTCACAACTGATGCGTACTAAAGTGGAAACTTTCTTTTTTTTTTTTGATTGCAAACATGGAAACTTAATATTATCCTGTAGGAGAGAATCATATAAATCCAGAAAGTGAGACCAAATATTTAGTATCTTACGTCAATTATTAACCTCATACTTTTTTTTATTTTAAATTATTATCCCATTCTCGGATCAATGCTGAAACTGCTAGCAAGAAAACAATCTGCTAGACTGTTTCAAGAGAAAGCTTTCAGTTTTACTAATAAAGAGCTCAACTATAAATTCAACAAAGTCACAAGCCAAACGCATAGACTTACAGATCAGCACACTAGTTCTTTATCATAACTTCCAATAGGCATAACATAAGCCTAAGCATGCCAATATGAGGTGAGAACTTACAGTAGCTAAAAATTCTGGTTTCAGTTGTAAAGCGAGCTGCTTCCTTATAAAAGCCCGCACCACATGAACAGCATCAGGATCCGCAACTTCCATCAAGTCCATAATCTCGCCCTCACCAGGCAAAGTAATTGCCTTTGAAATAAATTCCTAAATATTGGAAAGAAACTTGACCAATAAGTTACTATCAGCTGTTTCCTAATAACTTCTCCCAAAAAAAGTGTTTTAATACTTCAAAATGTATACTTTATCAAGACTAGAGTCGCACAGTACGCTCCTTATTCCATTGACGAACTTTGGATTCAGAACCAGTGTTTTATTCTTTTGGATATCAGCCACAAGACTCAGCATCAATTTCCTTCCCAAAATCTGGCCTGCTTCCCACCTGAAACATAGAAGAATAGAACAGCTACAGAGTAAATATCAATAAAGAAGGATCCGGACACCATGGTTCAGGACAAGTAAACAGAAAGTAGATACCGTATTTTTCATGCATACCGATTGAACTCATCAGAGTCATGTGCAAGCAGGAAAAATAAGTCGGTATCTGTAAGATCTGAGTCAAGACGAATAGGACAGCTATAACCACGCAGGAGAGAAGGGATTGGTCTCTCAGATATATCTGAAAATACGAACTCTTCATCCTTCTGCATGACAATGATAAAGGTGAAACACTCAGATATACATATCCTGGATCCCAACACAATCTCCTACCTATTTGCAAACCGGAAAGAAAAAAAGAACAAAACAAGATCATGTGGCAATGAAATCAATTCAAGAAACACATAGATACACAGTAATGGAAATTATTCATATCAGACCAAAGACTTTGTTTTATACGTTCATGAAAGGCTGGTTAGGGCTAATGACAGGAGGCAAAGATGCTGAGTATGTCATGCCTACATATTAACAAGCAACATTAGAAGGATGTAAAGTAAATTAGAATCATTCTCTGATCCTGAACCTCTGATAAATAAATACCAAAAAGTGAAACAAGAATGTTGATTGGAAGTACATGCTACAATATCTTGAAGAAAACTCCATATCGGGATAACACAAGAAATTAAGCGGGAAAGAATACTCGAACACGGGGCTAACATAACTCCTACAAGACGGCAAAATACTGCAGCCAGGATTACAATTACTCAAAGAAGTCCAGTAACCTACAGACTGGTGCAGCACTTAGCATAATAATCAATAATTTTTAAGTGCATTTGCTTTGAATATTATAAAGACACATAATGAATATCACATTGATCTAACATAGCTGACCTTTGTTACTCGTAACACAGTTGTGAAGGTTGGTTTGTCATTGCTCGCAGCAGTTTGCAGCGATCCATCATGATAAACATTGGTTAAAGGCATGTTCTTTCCACTTGAATCCAGAAGTCCAACAGCAACAGGTATAAACATAGGCTCTTTCACAGGTTGGCCAGGTGTAGGTGGAACTTCTTGACTGACAACAAACACAAGATGTTCAGTTCTAAAAGCCCTGAACTAAAAATCCCAAAATGCAAACATAAGAAACTGCAGCGACAGGATAATAGAAGCATGGGATGCATCAGGAAATCCATAAGGACCATAACCAATTAAATACAACTGAAGAAAAAGAATAGTGATACTTCCTTCAAAAAGTGACACTTCATGTGACTCGTGTCATCAATCATGACAAATTTGAGATTGCTGAAAATGAAAAACACCATTTTAGGTGATGGATAACAGAACGGGTAGTCACCCAAAGAGCTAGAGAGAACTTCGTTTACTTGATCCCTTAATATCTTTAGCATGTGTGACCAAACAGATATATCATATAGGATCTTGCAACGAAATAGTACAAATAGAAAAGAAGAACACCTAAGGTCTATCAAGAAGGGAAACACAAACAAGAACATGCAACAAAGCTGGTCAATCTAACTGAAACTTTTCTAATCAAAGAGCTAATGCAGAGGATGTGTGTGAGTTTTACATTTTACTTGACCATGGTATATGACTGACATTCCAAAATATACTTCTGCAAGATGCAAAACAAACGTATCCTCCACCACATTATAATGCTGCAGGAATTGGGCAAAGAGATCTCTAGCATAAACTATCAATATCCTGGATTCAGATTCATATTTTGATCAAATTTAAACCCCAAAGAAAAAGAAAAATGAACTATTGCTGCTTTCCGATAATATAATAAAGTCAACCCTTGAGAAATAGACTTGAAACATCATCAGAAGGCTTGACGTGAAAAACAATAGGGCAAACAGGATTTTATGACAAATTACATTGATGCATTCATAATTCTTGCAGTAATCAGAATAAGCTCCAACTGTTTGCTTCACAGTAATCTGGATAAAGTTACCCTCACAGCTCACATCTGACACAAATACCAAATCAAAACTATCTTTATTTCACATATGACATATTTCAAAATAAAAAATTAACTTTATTTCATATCTTAAATACATCTCAACATGAAAAATAACTTAAACTTCACATCTTGCACAAATCCCAAGATAAAATTTCCACCATTTAAGTTAAACTTTGACCTGAAAGTTAACCACAATAAACAAACGCATAGCAACAGAACTAAAATAGCGTAAGAGGCTGAGATGCGGCAAACAGGATTCTATGATGAATAACCTAATACACTAATAAATCTCTATGACTTGCACTCATAATTCTTGCAGTAATTACGATAAGCTTTTTGACAGTGTCCATCAGCTGAAAGGAAAGGATAACCACACAAAAAAATATAGGTAAAATAAAAGCTTAAATCATCTACTACTGCAGTCCAGAAGTCTTTCGATGGTGAGATGTTAAGTATTAATGTCTAATAAGCACAATTTACCTGAACTTCAAAGAATATGTTCTGGCATCAGGATTGTAGGATGATTTTACTCTAACATGAGGAGTACCCGCTTGTGAGTACCTAAACAATGCATGCAAGCTGATCAAAATATATTCCAACAAAAAACCTTAAAAATAAAATTGGGCACACTAAGTACCATAATAAGAAGTTAGAAAAATCTGCATCATTGGCATCTCTCATTGCAGCAAAAAAGTCTTCACAAGTCACTGCTTGCCCATCGTGTCTTTTAAAATAAAGGTCCATGCCCTGGTAATTTGATGGTCATATGAGATTCGCTCTGAAATATGAAGATGTCCAATAAACCTATTTGATAAATATGAAGATTGACAAATATACAATAATGCACTATAGCAATTAACAGGTTTACAATATTCTACTAACGCAAGAAATTTTCAAACTTTAGTCTTCTTTAAATGGCATTTGAAATAAGTTTATCCCAGTCATCATACCTTACGGAACCCTGAACTTCCAAGCAATGTTTTGTACATTCTGACAACCTCAGCACCCTGCCATTAGGAAAACAAGCATAGACAACCTGTAAGAATGAAGTCAATCATAGAATACTGGAAACCAACAAAAGCTGCTTGATGAATATGCCCACCAACCTTCTCATACACCTGCAGTTTGGCAAAATAACATATATGAGATAACAAAACAATTAGAAATATACAAGAAAAAATAATGACATAAGAAATATGCTTACCGTGACTGTTGCATAAAGAGATACAGGACATGTGACAAGACGTGCCAGCCGAATTCAAACGATCACAGCAACATGAGTGAATAATGTAATGAGATGATAGAGGCATAGGAACAAAGTTTAGCAAGTTGATGAAGAGATTAATTTGAAACTAACCAGTATAAAAGTTATCCATCTGCAAGATAAAAATAAGAGCGCTATCAGCATCCTGTTCTGTTAATTCCCTAAAAGCTTAAGCTTGTAGATCATGGCCCAATATTAATACCTTAATATATGAATGGGGACGAACAGGATGAGCCATAGGACCAGAATCCTGTTGATTGCAAAGAAAAATTAGAAGCATAAAAACATTTCAAAAAACAACAATTCAGTATTATGAAAGATCAAAGTAAAATTCATGACAATAGTTTTAAAAATTTTAAAAAATGTAGAGAGAATGAAAGTTACATAATGAGCATAATGTCATTTCAAAAGAAACAGTTTCTTGCTGTCAAGAGAACATACACAAAGGCAGTTGAAAGCTACTTCCTTCAGTGTGAATTAACCAGAAAAACCAGAAGGAGGTTATCATTAAATTATATAGATAGATAGATAGATAGATAGATGGATAGACACACGTTTAAGAATGTCATCATATGATTATATGTCTAAACATGTAAAATCATGCTTAAGCAAAAAAACAAAATGCACATTCACTGAATCTCAGATGTAGAATTTATAACCATGTAAAGAAAAGTATGAATGGTACAACAAAAAGGGAGTAAAGTCCGAAACATATATAAAAAATTATTAGCTTATCTCAAACCAAGTCTGTTTTATGTTAAAGTATCCATACCCGCATGCAAAGGGGGAAATTTAGTATGGCCGCTATCAAAATTATCACAAAATATTACTTTAGCATGCCAACAAGCATGAAAAGAGTCTCAATCCAGAAGTACTAGTATTGTCGATGTTGAAAAAACAAGACTATTTATAATCATGTTTAAGCTTGATTTATAATCCTGAACCACATACATGATAGTATCTTCACTGTACTTAGATGACATTTAGATATGAAAGAAACAACATGAAAGTATAATTGTCATTCCTTGCATAACTTCTTTTCCTTTGCAAAGCTCTAAGCACCCACAACCTCTACCGACTCACGGGCCCAATCCAACATAGTATAATTGTCACCCTTTGCCATTTTCCCTTGATTGTCTAGGGAGAGAACTCGTCCTCCAACATAGTTTATTTTCCAAAAACATTGTATCAGAATGCAAGATCACTTACTGCAATAATCCCTATTTTACATGGTTTTATGCCAAAAAGATCGACTATAAAAGCTATTCATTTGTTGAGAGATTTAATGAAGATGTTTCGGGAGAGAAATGAACACCTACATTTGATTTTTACTGATTAGAAAAAGATTATGATAAAGCCCCAAGGAAAGTGCTCTGAAAAGCTTTAGAAAAGGAAGGGATTTGCACTGCTTACATTCAAATTATTTAGGATATGTATAAATGTTCTGTTGCATGTGTTCGGACACAAGAAAGTCTGACTAAGAATTTTTTTATTTTAGTTAAAATATACCAAAGTTCAGCTTTGAGTCTATATCTCTTCGCATTAGCCATGAAAGTTTTGATTAGACATATTTAAGAAAAAATATCTTGGTGTAAACTTTTTGCAGAAGATATTCTCCTTATTGATAAGACTAGAGAAAGTGCTAAGGCCAAACTTGAGTTATAGAGAAATACATTAAAAATCAAAAAAATTTGTTTGAGCAAATCAAAAACTAAATATATGAGGCATGTTTGGCAATTACCCAAAAATGGGCAAAATATTTTTTTTATAATATTTTAAATTTATTATAAATTTTAATAACTTTATTTCACATCCAACACAAATTCCAATCTTAAAATCAACTTTATTTCACATCCTACACATTTTTCAATATTAAAATAAATTTCTTTCCCATCAACTTTATAAAATAAAATATTTCTCTTTCCTTACCCAAATTTATCCTCCAATCAAACAAGCTATAGAGTGTTAATTTAGTCAAGATAAAAGCACCTATAACAAAGAGAGAACAATTGAAGCTTAAGTTATCAAAAAGAGCGAGCGGTTTAAATATCTTGGATCAATCGTACAAAATAACAATAAAATAGATAGTGATGTTATTAGCAAGATCCAAATAGGATGGATAAAACTGAAGAATGCATTTGGTATAGCGTGAGAAAAATTTGGCTTAAACTTAAAAGTAAAATTTACAAAATAGTTATAAGACCATAGCGTGAGAAAAATTTGGCTTAAACTTAAAAGTAAAATTTACAAAATAGTTATAAGACCAGCGATATTATATGGTACTGAATGTTGGCTTACAAAACATAAATACATAAATAAGATAAGTATCACAGAAATGAGAATGCTGAGGTGGATGAACGAGTATATGTGAAAGGACAAAATGAGAAATAAGTATATCACAAAAAAGTTGGAGTCGCTTCAATTGAGGATAAGCTTAGAGAAAGTCGGCTTAGATAGTTTGGCCATATAAATGGCAGGCTGATAAAAGCTCCAATAAGGAAAATTAAATTATTGGATCTTGCCCATAAAAAAAGAGAAAGAGAAAGGCCAAAAAAGGCATTACAAAAAACTATAAGAAATAATTTTATATATTTAGAGCTAAATGAGAATTTATTATTCGATAGACTGCAATGAAAATAAAGGATTCATATAGCCGACCCCTGGGATAAAAACTTGATTTGTTACTATTGCGGTTATCAATATAAGATAAACATTTATAAAAAACCATCCATTTTAATAATGGATGAGCAACCAATATAATAAATGCAAATAAATAGAAATTATTATAGAAATTATAATTTAAAAGTCAAATTTATGATTTTTATAAATTTACCCTACAATGTACTACATAACCTAAGTATTAGATATCTATGTAAATATGCTAAATATTATATCAAACTAAAAATTTCTATATTAATAATGCTTTTAATATTGAGATGTTAGTTTGAGAAACGTTTTGTGCCCTTTACAGCAATTTGTGATATTTTATATTGAGATGCTAATTTTTAGAAGATAAAGCTTCAACTGCCTCAACATCGTATAAGGAATTGTCTCATGTCGTTTACGTGATTTTTGTTTTGTTTTGTTCTGTTCGACTGTTACTCCGTTCTGAAATACTGATTCTTACTATTAATATAATTTGGCAAATTCTACTATTTTGAAACTGCATATTATACCTCCTTATGTGGATCAACCTATTAATACTTTAATAAGATTTACCTGAGATTATGTAAAAAAAAAAATTCATTTGAGATCTCTCATTTTTATTATTATTATATTAAAGATAACCATTTACTAGCTGTCATCAGCTAATCTTTTATTTAATGATCTCAAATTTTAGAAAGCAGAATCAAGATTAGAATGAACTGCCTAATACTTGGCAGCGTGCCTTGACCTTTTATTATCATAATATTATATTTGCTATTTGATTTATGTATAATAAGATCTCATTCGAGAGACTATGGACTCATTTTTCCTCATAAATTAGTGATCTGTATTTGTGTTTCAATTATGTTCCTTTTCTATATATTCTAAAATTTCACGCACCAATTCGAACCTCCTAAGTGATAAGGGAAATTCGAGTTGAGGTATGACAATAATAGACCCTCATTTTATATGAGATTGAGTTATCTGACAAGAAGATATTATAGAAAGCAGACTTCTAATAAAATGGCCATCTATAATATGGAGTCAAAAATGAATAATATTATTATAAAGAACAGGAAAAGAGAATAGACCAAATAACTTGATTAAGGCTATAAAATATTATTTGGATGGGTTAAAATTTACACATGTAGCATCAGAAGAGATTTACTAGCGAAAAAAAATTCATCATGTGAGATAAAGCTATTGATGATGACGACTTATTTTTAGTCTGCAACCTCAATCATCCAAAATCATCTAAGGTGCTTAAAAACAAATTAGCTTCTGATTTGGTTCCAAATTGACTAGTCCAAAATAGAATTATGCTGGGGTAGGGCTGCCTATCCTCCCAGAACCATCATGTTTTAACTCAACTCATTTAAGAAACTACTCAAATCAATCATGGATGAAACATCAAAAGACATGCCAGGGAATCAGACTAGCCTTCAACGTGGAGTTCACATTCATATCTAAAGCACGGCCAAAAAATAGCACATGGAAAATGCAGAAGGACCTGAGGGAATTGGTAGTTCCGTAGTTGTGAAACATCAGCGATGCGCTTAACAGTACGGCTACCCATGTCAGATGAAAACTCCTGAGTAATATGAAATTCAGGATCTCAGCATCCATAGTCAAGAGACAAAGTGAAGTCAGAACCCATAGTGCGAAGAACAAAAAACCTGATCCCTGAAGACAGTGAGCCCTTCTTTAAGACTCAGCTGGAACCAGTCACGGCATGTTACCCTACAACAAATAAGTTCCAAATTTTCAATTACATGAGTATGTCCGAATAGACTTTTATGCATTAACAGAACCAATTCAATCACAATGCAAATCTAAACAAGTCATTTGCACTTGTTGGCTATACACCCCACCCAACATTGACAAAGGCAACATCTCTTGGCAGAAAAAATTTGGAAACAAAGTTTCCAGGTAGATCATTGGAAAGCAAAGGGAGTGGACAAAGAATTTTCAAAAGGGACTGTCTAATAAGACAATTTTAAATAAATAATAAAAATTCCAAAAAATAAATGAGGAATTTCAAGCATAAACAACAACATTCAAACAAGAAATCCAATTGCCTCGTTTCCTAGATAATAAGAAACTAATCAGCAACCAGGGAAGAAAGGACAGACCTGTTGCCAGTCCAGTTGTGGAAATACTGCATAAATCAGAATGCAAAGACAAGGTTAAAGCAGTGAACAGAACAGAACTACTTTAAGGAAGAAATTGTTTGACAAAAAGAGCCTTACTTCATGACCAATCACACCCAAAATAGCAGCATAATCTCCGTCTGATGCAGTTTCAGGAGATGCCAAAACTAGCTTGGAGATGAAAATCTAGGATATTGTTTTTATTGCAATTTAAACATGTCATTTAAAAGAAAAAAAAAAGAATGAACTAACCAAGAAGTCATCAAACTAAAATGAACGAAGTAGCACACATAAAACATACGTTAAGGCTCTTGTTCTCCATTGCACCCCTGCAAAGTTAAAAGGTTATAAACCTAGCCAACAAGGAGCAACAAAATCCAAAATGTCCAAGAAAATGATCAATGATATGCATTCTAGGAACTTATCATTGAAGTTAACTGCAATTACATCTTATCACAAACACAGGATAAAATCAGGAGGATAATCAAATTTACTAATTCTATTTGAAATTTAAAGATAATCCAACATATTTAGGTTGCTACAAGACTATAGCTTGGAGAAACAAGAAGATTTTCAAAAGCTGCATGCCTATCATTTGACCATTTGGTCAACATTTGTTCATTATATTAAATGCCATAAAAATAATTAAACCGAGAAAGAATATGTCATAAGAGAAGGGTACGTTATTATATATTCCCTCTAAAGTAATAACACTGTATACTTGGTATGAAAATATTCTCAAAGCTGACAGAACGTCCAAGTTGTAAATCGACAAAGTAAAAGCCCATATTACAAAATCACAATATTTATTCTTTCAAAGTTGGGAACTTATATGATATGGATATTAAAATGGCAAAAGTTAAAACATAATTGATCCAACCTAATAAACTCCAACCATACTAGCCCACCAATCAAGAATCATGACCCGAACCAAAGTGGAAGGGTACCCACATACAAGTCATGCTAAAAATGTCACTGATAATTCAACCTAGGACATGTCAACACAACTTGACTTGGTTATAGTAGATCTTGTCGATATGAGAAAATGAGACAGTTTCTAGCTACTTAGCTAACTTACCTATAAAACTCCAACCAAAGTGTTCTGAGAAATAGGTCATACATTATGAGACCAAACCCAAAATGCTTGGGACGGCTTCAAGTCATACTCCAAGATCAAGTCAAACTATTCATACATATGATCATCTACAAATTTTTTGGATATAATTATTCAAGAACAAACAAAGGCTATATGTGGGGGAGCTTCACTCACATTTAAAAATTTAAACAAGCTCCAAATACTACAATGGCACACCCACATGGCAAGATCAAAAAGTGAAGAACCAGGATTATGCTGCGATCTCACGAGAAGTAATTATTTTTGTTTCCAACTAAAACCACAGGAAGAAGATTTTTCCATGGTGATATAATAATTTGGATTAGCAATTGTACTAGAAGCCTAGAATGTAGACAATTCACGATATGAATGACAATAATGCCAAATATCACTTTGTAAAAGAAGAAGAATCTATGTACACCAAGCAAATCACAGAAATAAAAAAAATTGCAGCATTTGGAGCTAAAATTACAGCCTTATAAAAATGGAAATCAGTTGCTCAACTACTTCAGTTTGAACGGTTAGACTTAACCATTAAAAGATTTTCAAACAAAGACCAACTTATTAGGTGGATGCAAAAGATCCTTACAAATGTTGTGCCTACCACTGAAAAGTGGGTGACACTCAAAAGGATTGAAGGCTATTGCTAGTGAGGCAACAAGCACTATAGATATTTGGCTAAAAGGGGACTCCATGGGGTTAATCCAACTAATTCAGAATAGGTTGGACCAATATGAAAGTACCCAAAGCCAAATAGAACCTTGCTCGGCAAGATTTCTGATTACAAGTTGAGGGACAACAAGGAATAGTGGACAACAACAAGGAGATTAGAGACACACTAAAGAGAATCATGTACAGCACTGGAAAACAGTAAAGGGGGCTCTTGAGTTGCCATTGGAATTTGGAAGGCACTTGGAGACTAAGCAAGATGCCACAAACACAATATTAAGAACAAGCACCGCCACAAGTAAAGACAAGTTGGAATGTTCATCTCTGTAAGGATCTTGTTCTTAAGCATATAATGAGTGTTTCCTTTTATTTTTATTTTTGCAAGATTACACATATACATAATGTGAATAGTACAACTAATTTTCTAGCACACTTTACCGTACTAAAAAAATTTTGTTACGAAAAAGTATGCCTCTTGCTACTGACTTTTGCAACATTCTTAATGGGGATGTAATTGGTTGACTTTTGTACTTTTTGCTGCCACTTTTCTGTTTAAAAAAACGTTCTTATTGGAGGCAGGTTTGTTGTCTATAAAGGTTCATAACTATTCTTTCAATTATAATAGATGCAATAATTATTTAACTAAAAAGCTTTATAACTACAAAACTTGGGAAATAATGCCTCATTTTCTAAGCAGATTTTCAAACAAACAAATTACATGTATAAATACACATAAATCTAGACATATACATATATGTGTGTGTGTATAAGCAATGCCAATATGGTGCAATAACAAAGAAAAATGTGACAAAATCATATACATACATATGTAAAGCTAAAAGGTGCACTCATTGAACTCACATGTTAAAATCAGGAACTGCGACAATGTTAAACAAATCCAAATCATATTCAAGGCCAAACACCTGATATACATAGAAGGGAACTGAATGCTCAGAACATGATTGATGTGCATTGAAGACTTAACAAAACGTCGAAAACAAAGGAAAACTGAATCACATACTTCTTCATCCCATTGCATTGCTGCTTTGAGAGCATACATAGCATGGGCTGTCTTAGGGACATCATGTGAAGGTGTCCAGATCCTCAAAGTCACAGTCCTTCCAGACTTGGTCACAAAAGTGTCATTCCTGCTTTCTAGCGGTCCAGCAACAAGAGCAAATAAGTAGCAGGGCTTTTTAAAAGGATCCTCCCAGAGAGCGTAATGCTTCCCACCCTGTAGACGTTCCAGATATTCTATCCATAAGAGCGTCACCCTTATCATCCTTATCTCTAAAAAGTTAAATCTAAATAAAAATTGCCACATACATCAGAATATGAAAGCTGACCTCAAGGTCTCCTTGCCCAATCAGATTCCCATTAGACAGCAAAACAGGGTAGAGACTTTTGTCTGCTTCAATACGGCAAGTATATGCTGCCATAATATCAGGCCGGTCCTACAAAAAAAAGTAACAATGCAGGCTTGATTTGACATATATTCACAAAAGATAAGCTAGCTAACCTTTTGACAAGCATATTTTAGGCTAATAAAATAGAAGTGATGGAGACATGCCTGTGGATTCAAGTGATGTTAGGCTCAAATATTCTAGAAGCAAGGCAGGCCAAAATACAAAGAGGCGTTGCTTGTTTCAGAGTACTATATTACGTGGCTTTTTGTAGCTAAATTTGCCACACATTGTTATATGTATATAATAGGAAATAAAGTTTGTTTTTATGTGAAAATTTATATAATACATGAATATAAAGTTAATGATTATAAATTAAATGATTTTATTAAAATATGTGTGGGATATTAATTTAAACTAATATTTTATGTTGGAGTTTGTGTAAGATGTTAAATAATATTATCTTATTATTGTTGGGAATTTGTTTTAGATTGAATAGATTGATTTTTAGGCTCCATGCCAAACGAAGCCTTATTATGCTTCCTTCTTGAGTATTTGAGCTGTTTAAGTAAAACGTTTATATGGATTTTGTATGCTCAGTTGTTTCTTATCAAGAAAATTATTATGTTTCCCTCAATATACAACATACATTGGTTTATGTAACTTTTCAACTTTGGATAAATAAAAGTAGTAATTCCATCTAGACCAAGGTTGAACGACTTTTCCACGCATGTCCCTAAAATGTAAAACAAGTCATGCAGGTCCCTTTTTGCTAATAAAAATGTACACATAGGTACTCTCACGCCAAAAAACTCTCCACCTAGGTCCAATTTGATGAATTCCATCAAATTTTTGTTACATTATTTTAACTTTTATTTCTTTCAAATAAAATGAATTTACATTTATCACTATACCCTCAACTCTCTCACTTTCCCTCCCTCACTCTTTTTTCAAGCCTCAAGCTTGCCACCCGAGCCAACCCATCGCCACCACCTCCAACTCGCCACTCCGGCCAAGTTCATCATTATCATTGCCAGTCAATACAATAGTCACCCAGGCAGGCCCACATAAGAAGGAGAAAGAGGACAAAATTATAATGGACGACAACCATTGCACACACAATTGTGAAGGGCCCAAGTGGTCGTGTGCCCAAAAGAGAGAGAGACAGAGACACACACAGAGAGAGAGAGAGAGAAAGAGAGAAGATATTAGAGGTATTAATATCATTTCAACCTTTTTGACGAAAAATGCTATGGAAGGACCCAAATGATCATTACATGCAAAAATAATAGCCCAAATGCATGTTTTAAATTTTAAGAACCTGCATGGAATTAGAGATCTAGGGACATGGGTAGAATAAGCCCTAAATAAAATTATTCCCTTAATTTGATTTTCCTCTTCTACTCCACCTCTCCTTTCTCTTCCTCTATTCCATCCCTTTCTTTTCTTATATTTCCTCCCCCATTTTTCCATTCGTTTTGCAACAAAAAGCTTAAAATGCTAAATATTTATGAGTTACATGAATTCATCAGCCATGCAATAACAAGACTATATAAGTTTTTGTCTAGCTTTTTGATGATATAGCTTGCAAAAAAAGAGAATTCTAGAAACCAACCTGATAAAAGGTTATTTTCCGAAACCCTTCGGCCTCACATTGTGTACAGAAGTTACCCCCAGACTTATAAAGCCCCTTCAGCAGTGGAAAACAAACAGTAACAAGTAAGAACAATGAAATTGAAAGATGAAAGGAAAAAAAAAACACCACGTTTTTATTTCTGTTACCTCCAGAGACGTATTGTATTGAGGGTATATCTCTGTATCAATCTCCAGAAAAAATGAACTGGATGGTGGGGACAATAATGTCAAATGACGATTGTCCAAGTAGTAATCCTCTTTCTACAATATCATTCAGAAACAGAAAGGAATAAATAATATTTTCCAGCTCAGTTCCTACGGATAAACTTGATAAACATAATTACATGGAAACAAAAATCAACACATGGCACATAATATTCCAATATGATGCAATGCTATGCATATGCAGAGCATTCACCGAGTATGAAAATATCCATTCAAAACAAATGCATGCCATGAAGTATGAATCCTCCTAAATAAGTCACATGACACCATAGGAGAATTACAAATACTAATACTCCAACAGATACAAGGCAAAATAGCCACTATTTAAGGAAATTACTTGATATCGCTTCAGATGTATGCATTCTATTTAAGAGGAGAACGCCATACCTTCAATTCCTTCCCATCTACTTTGATAGATAACAGTTTAAGGTCACAACCATCAAGTATCAAAGGACAAGAAGCATCTAGAAATAACAACACCAACCATCAGAAGACTTCTAAGGGAATTCCAACTAAAAAAGACAGTTACTGAAGCTGACGTTGCCAATGTAAAAAAAACTCTGTAGATAGACAAGGTACAAAAGCATAGAATTCTGCACAAAATAAAAGAGTATTTACCCTCAGTTCGTGGGCGAACAAAAATTTTTGATGAGACAGTTGTTTTCTGTTCACCAAGTATGAAACTCAAATTCACCTGAAATAGATCAGAAAAACATTTTGCATCTCACATTCAAAGAACGTGGTGGAAACCCAACACTGACATTGAAATTTATGCTAATCATAGTCGTAACAACAATAACTAAACAGAAAAACTATGAAATCTAGCCACATAAAATACAATACTACAGAAGAAAAATTTAATACTTCAAAAAAATTCTAACAGATGCTAAAATCTGTATCCAAAGTCAGCCTTTATTTAAAACAGCAGGTAACAATTAACTCGATGGCAAGGGATAAGAATACTTCAATAAATATAATGTTTCATTTCGACATAAGAAAATGTGTATCCAAAGTAAAAGTCACAGTTAAAGGCCAATTTGGAAGCATATCAAAATCACACAAGGATAGTCAACTTAACCGACAGTTGCACTTCTTGCACTACAAAAAATTTGCAAATTAATAAGGAAATTTTCACAAGGACAAAAATTCTTTGTTTAAATCAACTCAATTATAGTTTAACTAAAAAATTAACATGGGAAACGATATAGTCATTTTTAGTCATTTTGTATTCCACAAGGGCAAACAACAAGGTTATATATATGTTAAATTTGCTAGTCAAAGCAAAAAGGAATTGGTGCCTTTCACGGATAACAATTGGCAAAATTGATAGCATTTTCCTTATTGCTGGATTCATTTATGAGAAGCATTTGCCTTTCGATGTAGATGCTTAATTATCATTAATATGTTTTAGATGCACAACGACGCATAAAGAGATGAGATATTCCTTGGAGTAAAATGTTAAACGTATTCTTTAAATATCAGTTCGATAAGTGATTCAACATCTTAAATGTATGCCATCTTATTAACTTCTAGCAAAATAAGCTTCAAATTCAATTTCAATTCATGTAATAGATGCCATGGATTGTTCTTGCGTAGATAAGAATCTATGCTAGTTTTGAGTTAACAAATTGACGTGAGATACTAGGCAAAGAACTACTTCATACAACTAGCATTTAGGTTGAATTTTGATATTTACTTGTGTCTTATAACTTGTTATGACATTTGAATTTTGATATTTATTTGCATCTTATAACTTATTATGATATTTGTATGATTTGGCAAGAATAGTTTCCATCACAATTATCAAAGTACCTTTCATGACATGGGCTGGTATTTAGCTGGAATTTTAAATTCACATTTGATGAATTATAGTAGATTTACTATGTAACAAGTGATTTTTATACATATATTACTTTAGTTGTTAATTCTAAATCTTCCCTCATTTTTTAAATTTACTAAAGGCTGAACACTCATGGGCTTTCGTGCGTGTGATACTGTGATGATACCACAGGAAAGCAACTTCCTCTAGATTATTTTCCGAGAAATGTAAAGTTTTGCTAGCATTCTTATGTTTAAACTACACATCCAAAAAGTGATAACTTCTTATTATTTTATTATGCCGTATAAGTCTTTGATATTTTTTTTATCAAATAAATTAATTTATAAAGTACTTGGAAAAGAGTTTGTGATGCAGTTCATGCCTTTCTTTTTACCATTAACTATGGGATACAATATAATTTTTTGTAATTATATAATATTATGCACATATTTTAAAATGCTTTAAGCGAATTCATATTTTCCTCAAACTTTATGTTAATGCAATACATGCTAACAAAATAACGTGGAATATTTGAGATCAATATTTTTTTAAATTTCCCTCCTCCTCCAACACCACCCACCCATCTTTCTTTAGTGCAGTCTCTCTCTCTTTCTTGCTATGAATGATCAGCAAGCTTAGTTGGCAATTTTTTTTAGAAATTTTAAATCCAGTACTTCATGTCCCAAGAGTAATGCAGACTACAAAAGTTGTCCATTATTTCTTCACATTCTACATGCACACACAATGCAGTTTTACACGAAACAGTGTAGGAATCTTTTCTTTGGATGTCAAGATTTCTCATTCTTTCTTCTAACGCAATGAACCATCAGACTTTCAAAACCCTTGGATTCTTAGAACATTAATATTATAGTCAGTTCATTGTGCATATGAAGCTGGCACAAAAGTGATCAATGTATTAGAAAATTTAACATTTGTATGTATCCATTGACATAATGATTTTAGCAGTGGATATCAACTTTTTAATGATTCCTTGATATTCAATTCAATTTTTTTGTTGCAGATTGAATCAGGATACCCGTACAAAATGCACGAAGGTGGCTGGCCATCTATTGGAATTAACAAGAAACTTGAGCTTTGATATCCATTGGAATGTACTTGAATATATTTTGAAGGTTACTGTATGACCGTTTTGAAGATATAGTGCAGACCAGGTTGCATTGGACAGTTGTGGAGTGAGAGGTGGTTGATATTGTTCAACATACCTTCATCACTGGTTCTATGCCGCAATCTTGGAAGGATACACTTACTGCATTGATGCCTAAAGCCAGTTGTGCAGAGCAGCCCAAATAGTTCATGCTCAATAGCCTTTGTACTATATTGTATAAGGTAATTTCTAAAGTGTTAGTACACAAATTGAAGGAGCATATTTCAAACTTCTGGTGTCTCTCAAGCAAGGTGCATTTGTCCTAGGTAGGCTCATTGCAGATAACTGCACAAAAGATAATACATTGTTGATGATTGCAGAGTCGAGGGATGGGTACATAATAGCCAAGGCTGATATGAAGCAGGCTTACAGCAGAGTCAATTGAGACTACCTTGATATAGAGCTTGATTAGTTTGGCTTCCTAGAAAAATGGAAGAGATGGGTCAGTATGTGCATCAAAGGACAGAGATATGCTTTGTTAATTAATGGGAAGACATCGCCTTGAATGCTTGTTAGGATGGGGCTAAGACGGCTACCCATTATGACCATATTTGTTCATACTAAGCTTGGAACCTTTGTCCACAATGATCAACAGGGAGATGCAAAGAGGTACTCTTTTAGGTATCAAAGTCGCACATCATGCACTACCAATCTCCTTTGATGTTTGTTGATCACACTTACTCTTCATAAAAGCCACTTCTGCAGTTGTTGCTAGTATAAAGAGGACTCTTGTTAGCTACTGTTATTGCTCAAGCCATTTGATCGATGCAAAGAAGTCCTCCGTTATTTTTAGTCCCGACACCACTAGAAACCAGAAGACTATCAACAAGAAGATCTTCAAGCCTCGTTTGATTGGAGTATGTTTTGAAAATGTTTTAAGTCTTTGAGAAAGGGAAAAATAAAATTATTTTAATATTATAATATAAAATAAATTTATTTTATTATTAAAAATTGAATTAGATAAGAAAGAAAGTAAAACTTTTTATTGAAGTGTGCAGAATGTGAAATTAAGTTAATTTTTAATATTGAAATTTATTTAGAATGCAAAATAAAGTTATTTTTCTAACATTTGAATTTACGTATGATGTGATATAAATATTGAATATTGATAAAAATATTTTTGAAAAAGTTTGGGATTTTCTTGAGCCACAACCAAACGAAGCCTTAAGATGAAAGAAGCAGGGTGTAAAGGAACCAAGCTCAGCCAAATAGTGGTCTATTCAAATTCATGTTCATTTACTAAGACCGAGCTTGAGCTTGTTTGAACTTGATTCGCAAACCAAAAGACATGTTTGGGCTTAGTTCATATTATTCGCAAACGAGCTCACTAATGTGTTTACGAACTAGCTCACTTATATCTAAATTCATAAACACAAAAACTATAAACAAGCTTTTATATATCAAAGATGAAAATGTTTTCATGAACAAGCTCATCACCATGATTAACTATGAAATTTTTTCTTATTAATAAACAAGATATACTAAAATCTCTAAAAGAGGTTAAAAAGTATCATATCGAGCACTATAATCAAACATGTCCATGAACTCCATATAAACCTTTTACAAACATTAATGAGCCGAACACTAGTATGTTCAAACTTATTCATTTACCGATCAACGTTTTAAGATTATGTTCATACTTATTTGTTAATATTAGATCTTGTTCATTTCACTTAGACTTCAAGATAAATTTTATAAAATAGTTATAAAAACAGCGATGTCATATGGTGTTGAGTGCTGGTCTATAAAGTAGAAACACATAAATAAGGTAAGTATAACAAACATGAGGATGCTAAGGTAAATGAATGAGTATACATGAAAGAATAAAATGAAAAATAAATATATCCCCAAAAAGATAAGAGTGGCCTCGATTGAAGATAAGCTTAGAGAAAGTCAGCTTAAATGATTTGGACATATAAATCATAGGTCGATAGAAGCTTCAATAAGGAAAGTTGAATTATTGGATTTTACCCATGTAAAAAGAGGAAAAAGAAGGCCAAAAAAGATATGACAAAAAATTATATGGAATAATCTTACATATTTGGAGTTAAAAAAGGATTTATTATTTGACAGAATATAATAAAAATAAAGAATTCATAAAACCGACTTCAACCAGTGGAATAAAAGCTTAGTTTATTGTTATTTGTTTATTTGTTATTATTGACAAATCGAATATAAATGAGCTCTTATCAAATCAAACATTGAGTTATTTATTGAACGCTTGGTTCATTTACAGCCCTAATAGGAAGAACAGCAATGGCACTATTTAGGGGTTCTCACCAAGTACAAATCGAAGAAGAAAAACTTTTGAACTATAGTAGCAGCAATCAGAGACATGATTTCTTCCCAGGGAATTAGGAGCTTATCCTTGACTGAGAGGTTTAAGTTTATCAACAACACTTTTATACATGTATATGCCTTCTCACATACCTATGTTCCACTCAATAATCCTAGACGAAATTGAGAAGCTTATTTAGGCATTCCTGTAGGGTGGTAGCACGGAGTCTAAGGCTATGCAATATGTGGCCTAGGGGGAGATGTGCAAGCCCAAAAGCAAATTGGGGTAGGCATTCATGTAGTTTCTGGTGGCCAAGAATGCAGCCAAATTAATAAGCAGTGCTGATTGTATTTGGATGGATGCTTACATGCTAAATATGGCAGATGCAAGTTCCAGTTTGAGGAGAGACATGGAGATTATTGAGTGTGAATGCTGATTTATTTGAGGGGTAAAGTAATTGATAATCATATGACTTAGCTAATGGAGAAGGGGGCAACAATTTCCTTTTTGGAGGAACCATGATTATCTACTACTCTGATAAGCAGATGGCCAACTTACCTCAATATGCACACCGCTGAGCTCCCTGCTACAATTGTTGATGTATGTAGTGTGCTTAACTAGGACAAAAGCAACATAGGTGGTGGTTTAGGCCAAGGCTATAGGAGAGAGTGATGTTAATGAAAAGGGATTACGACATAGGAGGGGACAACATTGTCTGGGTTGCTACAGAGTTATTACTCAACTTTATGCTTCTAAGTTCACTCTGGAGAGTAGGTCATTTGCCGGTGTTTGTTGTTGGAGGATCCCCATTCAGCCGTGAATTCAAACATTCTTGTAATTGTTGTGCAAAAATGCTATACTTACCTGAGCTTGGTTGTACTAATGAGAGTTGGCCAACACGACTTTGTGCCTCTAATGATGTAGAGTCAAGGAGAGCATCACACACCTGGACTTTGACTTTAGACTTATAATGTAATGTGAGACATCCTTCAACAGCATTAAGTTTTATTTCCACTAATCCATTCCTTGCAAGTCAAGATGGAGATGACAGCAAAGGCGGCCAGATATAATAAACAGGATATACGACTTCACTTTAACGTAGCAACCCTTTATCACTGCTAGCAGGCCGACAACTCCAAAGTACACGATAGGTCGATCCCTATAGCAAAAGCTATAGCTACCATTGTATTGAACCTCACAATTAACGCAATGAACTATGACGAGAACCACTAGAACCAATAGTCTTTTCAGGGCCTTATATCCCCACTTTTGCTGCTTAAGTTCCCCTACCTCCTGAATAAATCAAAGATAACTTTGATGATTCAAAACAATGTGGTGGCATAGCTAGAGTCGGATAAGTCATTAGCAACCATCTGGCCGACTTTATCCAAGGCTGAGGTAGAAGAATCCTTATAAGCGTTGTGCCCATTGCTGAAAAATGGGTGGCACTTAAAGGATTGAAAGTCATTCCAAGTGATACATTGAGGACATTAGGTATTTGATTGGAGGGGGGCTTTATGGAGATACCTCAACTCATCTAGCATAGATTAGATCAATGGCAAGGCACTCAGGTGGAGTAGCTTGCACATCCAAACTAGCAACCATCATCACATAATCTGGTGCAAACCAAATAACTCCCAAGTTTAGTCTACACTAGCTGAAAGAACAGCTTTAGGGGATGTAGGCAGACTACAACAAAGCATACCAAGGAGAAAATTGATGCTGGGCATCCTCGATATTGTCTGCGTTAACAAAAACACAAGTATTAATCAGAATCCTTGCATGTAATGCTAATTGTATATTTTTCATGTATTATGTAAAATTTTCTTGTTTTGTATGTCAAAAAAAAAAGAGAAATTAAAAAAAAAAGAAAAAAAGTAAAAAAATGATAAAAAAAAAATGAATGAAAAAAGGGAAAAAAAAAAGAGAGAGAGAGAGAAGGGGTGGCTTGGGCCAGTTGACCCACACCGACCTGCACGAGACCGCGGCGCTAAGCCCGTGCTCTAGCCCGCAACCGCGCGTCCCGCACACGTGCGTGCAGTCCAGTGACAACCGCGCGGTCTGGCTTGCGAACCGCACTGCATCGCCTAGGCTTGGCCTCCCATTTTGCCGGCCCACCCTATTTTTCTGCAGGTTTTTCGCCGGTTGACCGGCGGGTTTGACTACCAACGACCTCTTTCTCCCTCTCTATGAATGAAACTTTCGGAAGCTATTTTAAGAGATCCAGAAGTCCGATTTTAGTGATTTTTCGAGCATTGAACTCCTACCGTTGTGGAGAATATTTCTAGCAACACCCCGTCACCAAGAAAGGACTCAAGGTGTCCCGATTTTGGAAAATGGTCGAAGGACTGACCGCCGACTCGCGCATTGCACATGTGGTTTTGAGTAAACCTTGGATAATGGATTTAGGTGTTATACACAATGAAAACAATAACATCTATTCTTTCACATTCAATAGAAAAAGAGTCAAGCTTAATCTAGATAATTTATCCTAGAGTTGGACATTCCTGAGCCTGAGGTGGTTAAATCTTCTAGAGGAATTTTTAATTTATCCTCTTTAGAACCAATTGACTACTCATTTGAATTAGAATCACCTCCTGCTCACAATGATGAGCAATTTAATAAGGCTGCAGTGGAGTTGGACTCTTCTCAGCTAGATGTAAAACAATACGAGGAGCTATATACTACCCACCTAGGTAAGAAGCAATAGTCTCCATACTCTATGAGCTCACAATGCTTTCAACAAGAGAACCATAATACTGATGCACCTTATATATTAGAGGTGCAGGAGACTAATGATATATCCACCGAGGAATATACCAACTATCTCGATCGTTAGTATAACATGAATGTTTGTAGGCCACAAATCAAAGAGTTTCCAGTAGTCCCTAAAGAGTACTTACTTGCTAAGTCAGACCCACCCATGGACCCTGAGTGTGAGCCCTTCGGTGATACAATAAAAAATTGGGAGTTACTCGTCGGTATTAGTGACGATAGTCCTAAAGACTTGCTGTTATATAATTCCTTAATTGTGACGAAACTCACTATTGAGTTGCATCTTGAATCTCATATCTACATCTTAGTAAACACGCCATCTATGTTGGTTTCCCAACTTTTTGGAGCTCTAAGACAGCTTTTTACCAACCTTAATGTCTCTTGCCCCATGGATGGCACTTACACAATCATTGGCAAGCCAAGGTTATCTATTCTGACCGTGACACTTTGTGGCGAGTTGTGCATATATGTCTTCGAGTTAAGAAACAGGAGAATTATATGAAATTTTCAGTTGCCATGAGTGATTCGATGTGGAAAATCCCTTGATCTTATTTTTCTCGAGAGAGAGAAATTGAATCTCCACCTATTGTTATCATCATACAGAGAATATAAAAACATGGTGTTAAAACCCGGTCAACCACTAATGGTTATTAATGGAGAACCTATGGAATTCATAATCACCAGAGCGCATGTATCCGACTATCAAAAGGTAATGTTGCTCTCCACTTCTGACGAGTTTGTCTCTAAGCTCGCTTGCTATACACACTTGTTATCTAGTGTTAATATAAAGGACAACTGCATGTATCAGACTTTTGACTTAATTTTGAGCTTTTCACAACCATTGATGGTTGTTGAAGTGAAGCCTATCGATTTTATTAATCCAAAAAATGAGTATGAAAATCTTATTAGAGTGATAGTTAAGGTAAAAAATATTTTAATAAACTTTTGGGATTTCAATCGTGAAAAATTTCCTGGTAAGCCACCTCCTTAGTGGGATAAACAGTCTTTTGATGAAGGGATACTCATAGTAGCGCACAGTAAAAGTCTATTCCAAATTGTCACAGGTTATGACCCCAAACTGCTTACGTTTTTAGCTGACCTTCCACCTAACTATAGGAGCAAAGAGAAAGCATCTCATTTTACACAGCATATTACTGATCTCCATATAGAAGTTCATAAAAAGTTAGTTTTGACTAACGATAAGGTCAACATTTGAGTTGAACAATGCAAGAGATTTGTGGAATATAAAGATGATAAAATTATGGTAAGAATACATCCTGATCGGCTTCCACTGGGAACCAACAAGAAACTAACACCACGAAAATAGGGTCCTTTCAGAGTAACTCGTAGAGTGAATGAAAATACATACGAGGTGGATCTTCCATTAGATACTGGCATTAGCCTTGTATTTAATGTAGTTGATTTAACATTGCACACAGAGCCACCATTAGATTCATCTCTTTCATTGTAGTAGTACTCGTAGGTGTGCCAAACTGGGGGGTCAAGTTGCTACTACGTTCGCCACTACCGCGCCGCATTACTAGATCCATTGTCCCCGAGGCCATTTTAAACGAGCAAGATATTACAGGTTCTAATGGCAAACTTCGCAGGAATTTGGTTAAGTGGCGAGATCTGTCACCAGTTTATGACTCATGGATTACACTTCACGACTTACAGCAGCTCTACCCTGACTTTTGGCAGACTTACCAGCACCAACACTCGACTCCGTCGAGTTCTTCAAAGGCAGGAAGTGCAAATGCAGGGAATCCTCGATATTGTCTGTGCTAACAAAAACATAAGTATTAATCATGATCTTGCATGGAATGCTAATTATGTATTTTCATGTATTATGTAAAAAAAATTATTCTGTATGTCAAAAAAAGAGATTAAAAAGAAGAAAAAAAAAGTAAAAAAAGATTAAAAAATGAATGAAAAAAAGGAAAAAAAAGAGAAAGGGTGGCGCAAGACAGTTGACCCGCACCTACCCGCTGTCGCGCAGCCTGCACAGGCGCCGCAGGGCCTGGGCTCGACTGCCCATTTTGCCAGCCCACCCTATTTTCTGCAGGTTTTTCGCTGGTTGACTAGCCCGGCCTCCCTCTCCCCCCTCTATAAATAAAATTTTCGGATGCCATTTTAAGAAATCCAGAAGTCCGATTTCAATAAATTTTTGTGTGTTGAACTCCTACCGCTGTGGAGAACATTTCTAACAATACCCCAATGCCAAACAAGGACTTGAGGCCTCCCGATTTTGGGAAACAATTGAAGGAACGACTGCCGACTCGTCACCGCCCTATATCTCTGTATCATTTTCTACACTTTATCTCATTCTATTTGTAACCAATTATCTATTATTATTGTATTTCTTGTGCTAAGTTTGTTATTCCTATTTTATATTTCTGATTTTTATTTAATTGTGATTGTACGAATAAATAATATATCCTTATTTCACTTATTAAATATTCAAGTTGTACTCTTTTAAGTTGTTTAGAATATCATGCTCCCGTTTCTTTATTAAATTAACTACATTTACTCGATAGACCATATCGTGCACATTTTTCTACATTCATCAAACTCTTATTGAATTCTATTTTTGTGAATATAGTATTCTTGCGTATGTAATCTACCATAATTTTATCACCGCAAAGCTCATCAAATTAAGTGTAGAATCAATTACTTTATTTTATCGAACTTGAGTTAATTTTCTCTGAATTCTACAAGAAGATCAAATTGTACGACTATCTCATACGTCGTACGTACATCAAAAATGTAGCAGCAAGAGAAAAGCATCATGGACCAATACGATCAACAGCAACTTACTCGGGTACCAACAACCCGATTGCAAAGCAAACACTACTCTCAACTATAGCTTGAAATAACTGAAACAAAGAGTCAACCAAGAGAGCAACAACATGGAGCAGCAAATAGCAACAGGGAACCTAGAGATCAAGGCATGTAAAGTCATGTGTGGTAACAAGTAAGAGTAAATGGGACTCATGTGATCTATTGGAAGGCCTCACAACACCAAACAAGAGGCAAATAGCACAACCACAACAACCACCGCCACAAATAGTGATAGCTAACCTACAATCAGATCTTGTAATTGATATTATAGTGAATATTTTACTTTCATAGTTTTATAACATTACTAATGTACAACATAACGATAATAATGCAACGAATTTTTTTAAACACATTATACTACATTAAATGAGATTTGTTAAGAAAACGGTATGCCACTTCACATTTTTTGATAAACTTTCGCATTTTTTTTCAACACCCTCAAAGGAGATATATGACTTTTATACTTTTGTACTTTGAGCAATGTAATGCTAAAACTATACCACTTTTTTAAAAAAGAAGTTACAGTTATATTGTTTATAAATTAGATATTTTTTAAATAGATCTAAGACTATTTCAACATTGTATCATTTTTAGATTTTGAAGTTACAGATAAACCACTTACATATTTGTTAACCATTTCGATATATTTTATGATTTTTGATAAAAACTTTGTAAATTCTCAATGGAATAAGATATTATATATAATTTAATTAGTATACCAATTTTTATTATATTTGTGTGATAACAAAGAAAAATATCTTTTGTTCGAGTTCTATCTACTAAAATATTATTTTTTGCAACATCCTCAAAGAGGTTGCCTGATAACTTTTATACTTTTGTACTTTGAGTAATATAATGCTAAAGCTATGCCATTTTTTTTTTAAAAAGAAGTTATAGGAATATTGTTTATGGATTAGATATTTTTTAAATAGATTTGGGACTACTTCAGTATCATATTATTTTTAGATTTTGAATTTAAAGATAAATTATTTATATATTTGTTGACCACTGCTGATATCTTTTATTATTTTTGATAGATATTTTGTAAATTCTCAATAGAGTAAAATATTATATATAATTTATTTAGTATAACAATTTTTATTATATTTGTCTGATAACAAATGAAAATATCTTTTGCTCGATTTCTATCTAATAAAAAGGGAAAAACTTTTATCAAAATGCTATACATTAACAAGGTAAAATAATCATCATTGTGCTTTCTTTGTTTTAACAAAGGGATATGTTCCTTATTAAGTTGATAATCATCATGGGCAAATACGAGGAAAAAATTAATTAATATACCTTACTAAGGGGAGTCGACATTTAACAAAAGTATAATTTCTTAGTTAAATATTTCTTAAAGGGGAGCGAACTTTTCTTGTTAACGCACAATTTAAGCTAATTAATGAAGGGCTTGACGGGAAAACGATGCCCTTGTTAAAATTGGCTTAATAAAGGTATTATATCTTTGTTAAAGTGTAAATTTCTTGTAGTGAATTATATAAATAGGGAATGTCTGCACTAGGAAAAATCTACATAAAAATCTTTAAAGAACATTCCTTAAAACTTGACATTTCTTAATTGCGGTCATCTTCATGAATTTTTCATATTGAGTTCTATTTAGAGCAATGTTCATTATAAGCGCAAGTGAGTCAATTCATGTCCAATGAAAATATGCAAGAGTCTTTAGAGGTCAATTATGGACATGACAAAAACCATCTCAAAAGTCTCTCCCCCATTTTACTCTATGTAGGTGTTATACCTCTCCTTGATCCAATAATTTTAATACGATTGGCTCTAGTTTGACTATTCATTCAGCTCATTATCTCTAATGTACTTATCTTATGATCATTATGCAACTTAATCTCTTACCATTCGCTCTGATAAAGTATAAATTGCTGGATAGCATTTTTATAAATTTTTTCTTCAACTTGATAAACATCTTCTTATAGCATAGATCATACTCATTTATTTTGATCATCCTACGTTGATTATGTAATTAACATTATCCTCTACCATTAATATAAATAATGGTCTCACGGTGTTTGAAGTATTTGACATAACAAGTACCAACCGATAATGCACAAACCTATACATACAGTAGTTTAAATTCTATTAAAAGAAAAAGTAGCATTCTCCGATGGATATATGTGAGAACTCTATCTATAATCATAAACTCATAACCTCTATAGTAAAAAATGCAATCAAATATCATATTGCCATTTGTTTAAAAGTAAACAAAAAACCCTCAATGTGAAAATTTAGAGCAAGTGGGAACTAATAAGATGGCTAAAAAAGAATCAAACCATTTGAAGCTTAGCTACCAAAGGGTGAACAACAATGATGATGATTATAACAACAATCTTGAGATTAAAAGCATTTAAACTACTCTATGGCAGCAGAAGTTTCGAGCATTCAATATAAATCAAAAAGGTCACAAAATTAAGTGACAATTTGCCATACCGTGTCAAAATAATAGTCGAGCGCCTTATAGTCCTTCAAATATATTTCTTTAGGGGTACTCATCTTTAACTCTTCACTCTGAGCAAGAAGGGGCTGATTAGCTACTGAACAAAGAAGCCTTCTGCTAACTAATCTCTGGACAAAACAAGATAGAAAGCATAGCAAACTAAATAAAAATCACACCGACAAATGAAATGCTACAGCATAATGCTATAAGAAACCGAGGAATGAGAAGGTAAATAATAAACTATCGCAGCAGCCAGCTATCTATGTATGAAAAGACTCATCTAGTCCATACCATTAGAACTTGCATTATAAGTCTCATATGGCATGCTAGACATTTAAAGTTTCAAATTACAATATCTATCCATGTTGACTAGATGGAAACAGGAGGCACAAACCAAATTTTCCCAGCTAGAAAAGGAGGAACTACGGATTCAGTTATTATAGTTAATGCAGAGCATCATAGTTACCCTCTAGGACAATGACAACATCACTAGCTTGGGCTCCATTTGAAGCCCAGTTTTTTCATTTTGTTATTTCATTTCGAGAGAACGTACAGAGATATTATTATGTGTATTTATGTGTCTATGTTTATGCGTCAAATGATGGATTTATGTCAACCATCCACACAACATCCCAAATCAACTTACAATGAGCCCAACAAATTAGTCAAAGCAGCCAAGCTAATTCAAGAATATGGTTCAAATGATGATCAATCGAATCTACCCTGAATGCTCACCTTTCACCTGTTTAGTATTTTAGTGATCAAACATGATGCAGGTTGTAAAAGGAGCATGGAAGCTAGAAATGAGGAAATATGGAGGACTGAAGATTTGTTCAGGGCATAGAGAGCATTCGTTTCCAAGATTGCAGGGGAATGGGGATTCAATTCTAGAAGCACATTGAGGAGAAGAGGATCTAATTCAGTGTTCCTATGGGATTGATACTCAATCCAGGAGATCGATCAATTGGGTTTGAGTCCTGATTCATCTTTTACTTCTGTTTTTCAATCTTATTCACAGCCATATCTATATTTCCTCATATAGCTTCCTTCATTACTCTTTTCACTTGTTGAAGCGTGTACGGTGATATTTTATATTGACCTGAACCTGTTATCCGAACCTTATATAGTTGAGCTTCCCCACTAATATACCATAGCAGTTGTGCTGGATTGTTATCTTGTTTAGTTTGTATGAATAAGTTGTTTTAATTTCTATGCACGTTGCTGAATGTTCTGTATTCTTACACATATTTCTTCTTCTTATGTTCATTTCAAGCCAACCTCTTTGTGCTTGCTGAAAATACATGATATGGGAAAAGTAGTAGATATTTCTATCAATTTCTAGGGATGATTCCTCACTGTTTTTGCATGGAGATCAAAATTAGTCACATTCACCATGCTAGATTAAGTTTGCAAGGTGTAGACACTTCATAACCCATACATGCCTATATGAATAATCCCTGCATTAGTGGTAATGCTTGGCTTCTGAAGGTACAAAAAAAAAATGATGGAATAAGGTGCGATAATTAAGAAATGTTATAGCAGGTTTTTGTTAAAAAAAGAAAACATTTTTTAATCTAAAAAAGAAGTCATTAATGCGTAAAATCTAACTTCATAGTTAGATCACTTATCACCACCACAAGCCAGATGTTGTTTTGCCAGAGTTCCAAGCCACTATTACTCTTGTGGCCCTGGGGCATCTTCTTTGGAGTCTTTTCTCTCCTCCAACCAAAAAATTCATGATACAACAAAAAGGGAATACTGGAATGTGAAATCTTTTTAACCATAAATCAAGAAGAGATCTACTACTATTGCAAGAAAGTTTTCTAGAAAGCAATTGTAACAGGAGCTTAATGACAATGAAGATGGAAAATGTAAAATAAGAACCAATATGAGTCAACTAAAAAAGAATTAACAGCTTCACACAAGGAAAGCAATTTTTATCTAGACAATACATATTAGGTCTATCAAAAATACACAGCTGTCAATAATAGAGCCTGCATAGAAACAAACATAGAAATCTGTGCATTTTTATTATAAAAGATAAAGAAAAGGTTCGTAGTATCTCACTGATGGAGAAGAAAAGTACTTGTCCCGATGCACAGCCTGGAAGAAGGGGGGAAAATAATAAGATTCTAAAATGACAACTTTATAAAAACTAAAAAGCAGAATGAAGACATCAATTAACAATTATTATGCATCCGATATCAAACAATATACTTAAATGTAAAAAAACATACCTCCTCACTAATATGAAAATTATTTCTGCCTATCTTTCTAGCTTGACATTGTAAGGTATGATGGTGCTGTCTGCCCTGGATCTATGGAAGGAAGGAGATAGGAACAGAGAAAGAGACAGAGACAAGTGTCTAGAGTCATCCAAGGAATTAGAACCTAATGAAACATATATCTATATATACAAATAAATGTAGAAATGAAACGGAAATAAAAATTGTAACAGCATGGTTGAAGGAATACATTATGAAAAATATATACATCACAGTCTAAGTAGTTTGAAAAGATTGCATCATTCTCAAAAAAGTCATACATCATAATTCATACAACAAACAGCATCTACATATGGAAGGACATGGTCATGATACATATTCACATTTACATGCCAAGCGACAAATTTATCTTAGCCATCCATAAAGGTCTCTAGTCAACCTAGGATGAACCCAATACTCGATCAAAGCAATCAAGGTAAGCAAGAAACCTGGTTCAGATGGTAATCAACCCAATTATCCATGGAAGCAACCATTTTACTAGAAGCCAGTCCATAGGATCCACTACAATTCACTCCAACTCAACTAAGTAGCTCATGATACATAGAGAAATATTCTCATATTGACAGCAATCTAATTAACCATGAGAGCTTCTTATCAGTTATCATGTTCCATGAGTGGTTTCTGTGATCCACCATTGATCCACAATTAATCTCAGGTATTTACAAATGGCTCATCCACTAGTTATCATAGTCTTCTCACTCCACTCGAGGAATATCAGTCGCTATATGCCTCTAATAAATTCTGATAGATAAGAAGATAAATATCTGAGAGGCTTGCAAGCACATATTCTACCAGAATGTCAATCATAAATGGCCTCTCCATGATCTCCTTAATTCCCAAGATCTCCCCTTCGCCTATGAATAGGGATCTTTCCTCTCCTACAGAAAAGAAGAAGAACAAGCTCAACGAGACTACTCTACTCTCAACCCTCTGACATAACGCGGCTTTCTCGTTCTTCCTTTTCTTTTCCTTCCATTCATTGTAGTGAGAAATCAAGACTTTGCAACTGCCCTTGGCAAACCTCTTTATACCACTAGTGGATTTCCTTTCGGTTCAACTGAACCTATAGACGTAGAGAGCCTCCTCAAATCATCTTATATGTTTCTGGTTCTTGTCTCCTACTCTTTCTTCTCCCTTCCACTTGAGTCCACTAATCCTTTTTATTTCCACTATTTATATTTTCATTATATTGGTCACATCATCTCTTCCATTGGGCTTATTCTCTTGCTATGAAACATATTGCTAAGCTTGGTTTGGAATGCACTTTTGTTTGATATCTAACCTCTGTTGAGCCTATACCCTTAATTTCAAAAATTTCAATGTATCCATGTTGTTCTCCAGCTGCATGTCACTGGAATCACTTCAGTAATGCTGAGAACATTTTATAATTCCACTGCATATGCTGCACTCTCTTAAAAAACATGGTGAATCTATAGCTTTCTAGCCATAGTCGATCCTTGCTTTGGAGCTCATTTTAATGTATTCCTATGACTTTCTTAATCCACGCCAAGTGTTTAATAAAATGTCTTAAACAGTTTCCCATCAACTTAAGGCACCAAAAATATTTCGAAACCTGTCCCTTCCACTTCATACACTATTCCTTATTTCATTCCCCACCTTGTAGATTATCTTCACCATCTTCCCCTTAACACATCCAAGATTAAGTGATCTTCCCCATCAACATTGGCTAGCTCCACCATCACTATAAAAAGAGGAGAATTTCAGTTTTGGGCAAGGTGTGATTCGGTGTTCATTTCTACTTGGATATCAGTGAAATGCTCTACCTTTTGCATTTACCTCTTGTTACTTAAATTGGTTGGTTTTTTATGCATAGCATACTATCATAGGAAGGTATTTTAGATATATTAATCCTTCGTTTACACAAGAGCATGTGGTATTCATGGACATCATATTTTCTTGTTCTTGTAAAAAGTTAGTAGGTGAGCATGGCATCTTCCATTCTTACTATAGAGTAATGGTAAATCTACCTAGTTGTACAACATAGGAGAGCTCCCCTCTCCAACTTTAGGAACTCGAGATCAAGTTCTTTTAACAAGAGGAAATTAATATAGAAGCATCGAGGTTACCACCAATTCGATGTTACATATTGAGCCTGCCACCTAAATAATAAGGTGGATATTTCATCGGACTCGACTAAACTAGTCAAGCCAAGTTAAGCGGGATTACCAACCAAACCATACTTACAAAATTAGCCTGCAATCCTATAATTTTATAAGAATGGAGAAGCCTTCATCCATTGAAATATACAGATATGGAGATATAACCCGACAACAAGTTATGAAGAGAGCAAGGAAATTAACTCCTTTCTCAATTCATGCCATTTACAGCAAGCTAATTGAATTAGAGGTCCAATCCTCATGCTTGGCATTGTTTGAACATGTGATAAGAGATCCTTTTAATAGCACAAAGCAGTCGTTCAATTGGAGGCAGTTCAACAAAAGACATGAGCCCACTTCAAGTAGCATTAACCGCCGACAGATTCCTATCATTCCAGCTCAAATCACAGCAACAAGGGTTTCGAGAGGACCATTCAAGCTAGTTTTGAAACATTTTTTCAGTAGTGCTGAATGAACCATAGATGAAGATGATACAAAGTAGATAAACGATGCGAAAGCATCAATGGCTAGAAGCAATTTCCAGTCGAAACCCTAGCTTGGATGGGAAGTTTGAAACAAAAGCAACATCAAGGAGTGATTCCAAGCATCGATCTACGGGTTTGAAGCCGATCACGGGAAGTCGTCAAATGGCTTGAGACCACTAATCCTTTTTATTTCCACTGTTTGTATTTTCATGATATTGGCCATATCATCTTCCATTAGGATTATCCTCTTTCTGTGAAACATATTGCTAAGCCTGGTTTGGAATGCTCTTTAATTTAATAGCTACCCTCAGTTGAGTTCACACCTTTAATTTCAGAAATTTAAACAAATCCATTTGTTCTCTTAAGCTGCTGTATTCACTGCATGCATGCTGAAAATATTTTATAATCCACTGCTTATTTTATAATTCCACTTCTTATGCTGCACTCTCTTGGAATGCTTAATACTCTTCCAATTCCAACGGTTTTCAAGGAATATTGCAAGGATGATTTCTTAATTGTCAAAATTCTCTCTTGATCCTACTATTTTGCATCGTGCACCATTGCTATGTTGTTTAAAACATAGGCATTCCAATTGTTTGCCTACATCAAGAAGTCAGGAGATCGAAAAATTCTTATTGATTCTTCTATATTCAGGATGCTGCAACACTCCCAACGCCTTGTCCATGACCTCTCTGATGTCACTTGGACATTGTTGGACAAAACTTTTGCCAATCTCAGTAAAGGATTTCAGGCTATTAACCTTATTTTGCAATCACCCTCTTGAAGCAAGGCATCCTACAATTTCTTTTGTGCCCGATGATAACATTGAACCAATTCCAACAATTCTCCTTGCTACTTTTTCTTCAAGATTCTTACTTGCCCCACTACGTCTGAATTCAATTTGACAATGCAACAATCTACTCTTTATAGCTATCAATTCTACGCTGCATTTCTATTTGTTTCTCTTTCACTAAGCCTCAAACTCCTTGATCATCTAGTATTTTCTAAGTAAAACTTCTTCTCTAACTTTCTAACATTCTTTCAGGCATTCTTGAGATCTGCCTCCATTCCATCAGTTCTAAAGATTTCCTTGGATAAGCTCAAATAAGCAACCCGTCTCACATCATTTCATGAATGACAGCCCGACCATCCTTGGTGTATTATAAAAATGGTTGCCTTATTTACTGATCACAAAACAATCTAGTTTCTCTTAGCCAATCCCATAACTCATCAAAGATTTTGATGCAGGCCAGAAAATGAATAACCCAATATGCATGATGTATGATGACTACAATAAGAATGTTCACATAATATTCTAAGATCTAGGCTTTGAAATGATAGTTCAACATTTATATATCAACAACGAATATTTGTTACACATATGACAACATATATCATACTGTAACACATAAATAAGATACTAATGTATGAAAGTAGAAATTTTCAATAACAATTTAAGAATTAGAACAAAAGCAAATTACATCAAAGTCCCTTAGTTTAGAGCATAATATCATGCAGGTCCACATTTTAAAATTTTAACATCTGAGTCACTTTTAATATAATCATCAAATTGGTCCTTTCTTAATTATTTCATTATTAAAAATTTTTAAAATTCTAATTCTACCTCTTTCTCTCTCATCCCATCACTCTCTTGGGCATACATAGGGCCACCATCGACGGAGTTGGACAGGGGCTTCCCGCAAAGAGGTCGCCTCTAGTGGAGTGGGATAGAGGATGCCAGCAAAGGGGGTCGCCTGCCCCGTCCCCTCTCCCCCTTTCTCTAATCACACTCTCTCTCTCACTCTCTTTTTTTTATTTCTCTCAGTGACTACCAAATGATAGAAGATGGCGAAGGGGGCTGCTTGCCCCCTCTTATCCCTGTTTCTAGATCTTTGCAGCGCAAAAAGGTATAGAAAGAGAGATAAAAGGAGGCAAGCCCTTCCACCAGTAGGTGGCCCTCCACCCGTTTGTCAACAGGCGATTGCTCCGTCGACGGGAGAAAGAAATAGAAAGAGAGAGAGAGAGAGAGAGACAAAGATCAGGGACAGGAAGGGGGAAGGCAACTCCCTCCACCAGCGGGCAGCCCATGCCCCCCTCCGTCGCCAGTAGCCTTATGCATGTCAAAGAGAGAGAAAGGGGATAAGAAAGAGAGGAGGGATGAAAGAGATAGGGACAGAATTGAAATTTTAAAAAATTTAATAATAAAATATTAAAAAAAACCATTTAATAAAAGTGAGGGACAGATGCTAAAAATTTAAAAACATGAACCAGTGCGATATTTGTCATAAACTCAAAGACCTAAGTGCAATTTACCCTTAGAACAACATTGCACCAAATCGAATCAACCACGACATGTAATGAATTTAAACTATGATAAAAAATAATTTCATTCCAAAAAATAGCATATAAAAATCATGGGATAGCATAATAAAGAAAAGTCTAAATATGACAATAAAACCTCGTCAAAAAAGATAGATAAAATAAATGAATAATTATGAGAATGGGTTAAATTAAGGGACAAAAATACACAGGAAAAATGAATGAAGAAGAAAAAATACAAATTAAATAGATAATGGACTTAAACTATACGCTTGTGATCATCCTTCAAACCCGAAGGAAAAAGAATCAGATCCCTTCTTCCTCATCGTATAGTAGATTGGATCCACTCCAAAGGCTAACAAAGTCTCCACATCATGAAAGCTGAATTTCTCCACAAGAAACTATCCAAAATCTCCAAAATTTGTCCAATTTGGGCCTTGAAAACTAAAGGATAGCTCTAACTTAAATTCTTCATAATTTTAGCCATTAGATCAATTGATTTGAGGGTGGATAGCTAGTATCATTTGCTAATTTGAGGGGAAAAAGGATGCTTGCATTAAATGGCTGACAAACGACGCTTCACAAACCCTTGATTACTTTCCATCCAACAATTTATATGATCCCCGCTAATATGAAAAGGGCCTGTGACGGGACAACTAAGACAGCATATATTTGGCTTGTCAAATGACTTCAATCTTTCATTTTCCTTCTCTTCATCCAACGCCAAACAAAAGGAAGCAAATGACCAAACTGCCCTTAGCCTTTCCCTAAAATTACCCGCCATTCTCTGCAATGCCAAATCGTAAAGTTGTGCGAAAATTTTATTTTAGCCCCCAATTTTCACTACCATTAAATTAAGCTCAGAAACTTTATTCCCGACTCCTTTCTACATAAATTTTAAATCTAAAACAACTTTAAATAAAATGAAATTTCATAAAATTTCCCACCACTTGATTTTAACAACTTTACCTTCAAATAAAACTTGAAATTCATTTTACATTGCATACAATCACCAAAGAAAACACACCGCATAACTATGATAAAATCTCAAAAACAACATAGAAAGAGCCCAAAATCTAACTCCTCCAATGTTGCTGACAGTCACGTGTGAAAGAGAAGTCACATATGCACTTGCATCAGATTTCCACTTTAAACTTGACCTACTCAACTTCTGTTTGCAATGCGGGACAACGTCGACATGTGAAGATCCTTTTGGATCATCAACAACCACATTGTCGCAAGTATTGTCATGAGGTTGAAAATCATTGTCTGTCATTCTAGCACCAACCCTCTCAGTTTGGTTGACAACAATTGATGTCAACACATCTACTATAGGAGGATCTTATCAACATGGCTCCATGCCAGCAATTGTTGAAGCACCCACATCCAGAACTTTTTCAAAAAGCATGCCCCCAACAACCTCCAATATTAACTTGGAGTTCATGGCCTGTTTCATTGTGCCTTCATCTGCACCTTCTTCTTCAACAATTGGAATTTTTGATAGTTTACCCAACTCTTCCAACTTTGTTCCCAACATGTAATAAACATTGTTGCCATCAATTGTTCCCTAAGCAAAAATCCCCAACTTCTCACCTAGTATTTGAAGGAGCACCTTGTGACTTGCCTGTGCATGAGAGATTTCCACAATCTCGACAACCACCCTTAAATCCATCCACACACCAGAAGTCTAAGAATGACACTTCTTCAATAATAGCAGCAATTAGCAAGTCCTCTGCCTTAAGTGTAACGTCAGTATCAACGACCTCTTTATCTACTCTAGCTCTCTTCCTTGTAAAAGAAGTGCAAGGAGATTTGCTAAACATCTCTTGTTCCAGCATGTCAAAGATATCACCCAACTCTTCGTGAAATCCTTCCAGCTCCAATGACCTTCCAGAAACCATAGCAGATAGCTCTAAAACTTTACTTAAGGCACTGAAAATAAAGCTCAAGGTGAACATTGGCCCTTTCACATCCTTTTATACATGGTGCAATGGATACGTCATTTGCATTCTCGTTTAATTAGCCAGGCCCACATGAAATGATTTTGCCCATCAAATTAGAGATGACATTTAAAATTCCAGCAATAGATTTATCGCATCCATCCACGTGGTAACCTGGTCAACCTATAATGAACCTAGTAACTCAGTCAAAGCAACCAAATTAAGTTATAAACCCAATTCAGATGATAATCAACCCAATTAACCATGGAAGCACCTATTTTACTTGAAGCTAGTCTACAAGACTCGCCATGATTCATTCCAACTCAACTATGCTCATGGTTCATAAAGAGATATTCTCATATTGCCAGTTGTCCAACTAAACATGGGAGCCTCTTATCATCTAATCTATGGTTAACCCTAGATATCTACGAATGGTTCTTCCACTAGTTATCATATCCTTCTCCCTCCACTCAGGGAATATCTAGTTACTATCATTCTCTAACATATTCTGATAGATTAGAGACATGTGGCATCACTCTAGACACTTGCAGGTACATATATTCTATCAGAACTTCAGTCACAAATGGTCTCTCCATGATCCTCATGATTCCCATGATCTCACCTTCACCAATAAATAAGGGGATCCTTCCTCTTCTACAGGCAAGAAGAACTGACTCAACAAGACTACTCTACTCTCAACCCTCCGGTAGGAAGCTCACTGCAATGGTTTTCTACTTCCCTTTTCTTTTCATTCATTCCATTGTATTAAGAAAATAGGAGTCCATAACTACCCTTAGCAACCTCTTTATATCACTAATGAATTTTCTTTTGACTTGGCTTGGCTTGTGGACATAAAAAAATCTCTCCGAACCACTTATATTCTAGTGTGTTTCTATTGTCTAGTTGTTTTTGTTTTATCCTTTTGTCTTCTCTCTTGCAGGAGTCTATGTTGCATCTACGACTTCCTCTACATGTGGTCAAAATCCCATCTCTCAGTACCCTTCATGCATTAACAATACATATGATAAATAGGTAGCGTGCATTATAAAAAACTGTTGTGAACTATAGTGCAATTTAAGTTTTAAACACCATATTGGCATAAATTGAATAAATGACAGAATAATCAAGTCGCAAGTATAACAAGCATTCTAATAATATACTCCAGCAACACAAAACATACCCAGAGGTCTTACATCTCAGATAGCGAAACACAGTGAATTCAAAGACTGAGTTGGAAGGCGGATAAACCAAAGACCCAGGAATGACATCCACGGGCTCAATCAGGAAATAAAATGCGAGCAAAGAAAGAGACAACGGCAAACCAGGGAATAGGTGTAGTATTCACATCAAAGGACGACAGCAACCCCAAAACCCCCCTCTTTGCCAGACTTGAACCCTTGCCGGGAAGAACCAGACGAGCCATCACCCAAGACGGAGCTCGTGAACCTCTGTAAAAGAACAAGATGGCCCCAAGAATCCTTATTCGCCCTTCTTGATATATACCGCGTAAATGGATAATCGGATTATGGACTAGAAAAATCACAGATTATCGGCGAACAAATCGAAAAAATAAAAATAAAAAAGAGAATAAAAAAAGAAGATTGCATTGTGCATTTATGAAATGAAGGCAATCCCTGAGATCGAGAAGGTATTGAATCAATTGTTCTCTAATCCGATGTACCTCGCGACCAGAAGGGGGAAGAAGGAGAGATGGATCCTCGCCTGTGCGGCCGGAAAAGATGGCGACAGAACCTTGTTCCGAGGGCTAATTAAATAACTAATAAGCAGGCAAAAGAAAAAACAGTACATACAGTAATTTACATATCGGTCCTAAAGATAGGAACCTCATTTCAAATGGGTCTAGAATCCAAAATATGACATTTTTGGTTTTCTAGGTTGGACTGACGGATTCGAGTCATTATAATAAACTCTTCTTCTATACATGAGTCGGATTAGCAACTGAATTAACTCATTTATTAATAATACCAAGTTTATGTTATTTATTTTGATTCATTTATTATTCAAATGAAAGTCAATCTCGATTTACCAACTCATTTTGTTACCTTTAGTTCAATACTAGTATGGCATTTCAATCCAAATTTAATAATTGATATTTACTAATTTATGATGACAATAAATTAATGAATACATTTGTTATTATGAACATTTAATATTATTTTTGAAAGATATTATTATTTTTTAAAAAATTTAAAAATAATGATGAAGTATTAATTTGATCAGTTTAAAGTTATTCAATAGATATGATTTTGAAATATATAATTTATTCTATTTTTAATAATATTTGAATGAGAGAAAGTTTGCTGTTATTTTCTAACTATAATCACGCATACTTTACTTGTTATCTTTCTTTGCTAGTAAGGAAAAAGAGGTGATAATAGAAAATTAAGGTGTCAAATAATAATTTAAAAATTATAAGTGATTTTATTTATGTGAAAGCTATTAAAAATATGTATAAATTATTTTTATCAAAAAGATTCACTAAAAAAGTGGAATCAAATTCAGAGATTTATATTTAAAAATATATATTTTAGGATAATGTAGTAATTTTGAATTCATCGAACCTTCTGTCAAAAAACAATTATTGAACCAGTATGCAATGACATGCCAATCTAAGGGATCGAGATACAATTTACGCCACAAGATTGTAATACGCTTAATCCTAGGTGTGTTTCAATGTTTGCCCTAAACGTTTGCCATTATTACGGATTTGCCTTTTCCCGTCAAGCACGGTGGGAAAAAAACATCTTCCCTCAGGCCCTGTTTGACGCGAGGACCAAAACAGGACTAAAATAGTACTAATTTAAAAAACAACGATAATAATAATAAATAAATATTTTAAATTATTTTACACAAATTCAAATATAAAAAAATATTATTTTTACTTTATATACTCAACAATTTAAAATAAAAATATCAACTTTATTTCACATTCTAGACCAAAATATTTAAATCGAGTATTTTGATCTAAGATGTGAAATAAAGTTTATATTTTTATTAAAAATTATTGAGTATGTGAAGTAAAATATTATTTTTTATATTAAAATTTGTGTAGAATAATTAAAATAATTTATTTATTATTATTATTGTTATTTTTTAAACTGGTACTATTTTGGTCCTGTTTTGGTCCTTGCGCCAAACAGGGCCTCAGGGCAGTTCCTTTACTGCGCCGGCCTTGGATTGATTATTTATAGGTATTTAAGGTTTGTGTTTAATTAATTTTTAATCCATGATTTTTTCAAACACCAATTACTGTGAAGTTGTACGAGTGCTAATTCTATCAAAAAAAAAAGTAGTATAGGTGTCAAAAAGGATTAACGGCTCAAGTGTGGCATAAGGTGTGACGCCCGTAGATGATGAGGGCGAGGAGTACTTACCGGGTGATGTCCCAAGAGAGGAAAATCACTAGTGTAGAATGCGATTCCTGACAAGCTTTTAGGCTGAATAATGAGTGACAGAGGGGCACAGAAATGAATTGACCCATATCAAAAAGGGAGGGAGATCTTAAGCTGTATAAATAGATAATATGATCTAAAATAATAGAGGCTTTTTTTGGGACAAAATCGTGAGGATAATGATGAAAAATTTCATAATTAAACTTGCTTGGTTAGAGTAGCACTGGGATGGGTAACCTCCTGGGAAGTACTCAAGTCAAGCATTTTAGAACTTTTACAATAGGATCACGGATGTTATAATATGCTATTAGAGTCAACCTCCCGCAATACGATAAGGACAAATTAGGCAGAAGCTGGTGGACTTATGATGCTCATGGCTGATGAGGGCGGGGAGTATTCGCCGAGTGATGTTCTAAGAGAAGAGAATCACTGGTGTAGAATGCAACTCTTAATAAACTTCTAAGCCGAATAATGAGTAGTAAGAGAGGCACAGAAATGAATCGACCCACATCGAAAAGGGAAAGAGATCCTGAGTTGTATAAGTAGATAACATAATCTAAAATAATAGATGCACTTTTTGGGACAAAATCATGAGGCTAATGATGAAAAACTCCATAGCTAAGCATGCTTGGAATGGAATAGCACTGGGATGGGTGACTTTCTGGAAAGTACTCAAGGGAGCCATTGAAGAATACTATGTATAGTTCGACTCCTTATCTACAACCACTCTGCTAGTTCCATTAATTATTATACAAAACGCATAATTATATAATAAGAAAATAAAAATATATATTTAATATATTTTCAAGTCAAATTTAATATAATTTTGATCAAATCACCGTTAACTCAAAATCAACTCAAAATATTACTCAAAATCATTGAGGTCTATTTTGATTGAGCTACAAATTTCTTTTAAAATTTGCAACCCTAGCTATGGTTCTAATTAGCAGGTGCACTGTGCACAAAAATCAAGATAATCGAGTTTATTTGAATTTGATTTATGTTGCTTTCTATCGAGTCCAAACATTCAACATTACCATCGAAAAGAAGTTTAAACATATTTATTTATGTTTTGATAAAAATCATTCTATGTTAGTACGATTTGAGGATAATATCAATAAATTTATGATTTTAATTAAATTATTTTAATAAATTTAACATTTTTTTATAAAATTTATTTTAAATTAAAATTTAAAATATAAAATAACAAAAATACCTACTCACCTTCCATCTAGATCATGTGTCCACCACAGCCACTGAGCCAAGCCGCTGCGCACTCGCAGGCTACATCGCCTGAGCAGATCTCATAAAAAAAAAATTGGTTCCTGAAATTTAAAATAAAATTGAGTAAATTTACAATTTTAAAAAATTTTCAATAAAATTATAAAAGTAATATTTCAATCAAATATTTTTTTATAAATTTTAATAAATTTTATTATTAATTTAAATTTTTAAATATAAAATGTCAAGATGGGTAGCCCACCGCTCATCTGGGGGTTGCACTTGACACCGCTAAACTCGTACACAGACCTCATAGCACGCACACAAGGTGTACACACGGAGATCTTGTCTTGAGTAGGAGTGCACAAACAATAATTTAAACTTAAAAATCAAACCGAACAGTTTAAATTTAACGGCTTATTTTAAAATCCAACGGTTTGATATTCTAGGTATTTCAATTAATCGGTTGAGTTCAATTTCACATATTTGAAAATTAAATCAACTAAATTAACCGATTATTAAATAACTCTTTGTATAATTGATTTAAGTTCAGTTTCATATGCTTAAACAATTTTTTGTAGACTATTATTGAATGTCGAGATAAATTTTTTATTTAATTAAATTATTTTTTGCACTAAATTATTTTTTTATTAAAACTATTATCTAGATATTTATATTAATAATATTTAATATTATTATAAAAAAATTAAAAAAATTTTAAGATAAGAATTAAATAAAAAAATCTGATTTTAATCAAATCAAATTAAATTAATATTTATTTAATTATTAATTTTATTTATAATCTAATTATTTTTTTTTATTTAACATAGAACTTAATTTTTATTTTAAATTTAATTATTAAATTAACTAATTAAATCACCAGACAGCCTGGTCAAGAGTCGTGGTTGCCCCGCGTGGGCGCCCATGGGCCATGCACAACTGCAAGACCTGCAACGTGAGAAGTTATTGGATTCGGACGGCGCACCGTTCGAAACTCAATCAGAGAGCGTCACGTATGTCATACAGCTGGATCCGGGCACACGTGACGTCATCTAATTGGGCGTCCGAACCCAATAATTTTTCCTACAACGTAGAGTCCAAGCGGGAAGTTGGAAGAATAATTTTGTTATTTATGTTTAAATTTTTAATTTAAAAATACTTTTTAAAGAAACTATTAAAATTTATTAAAAAAAAAACTCAATTAAAATATTAATGTCAATGAAATCTCAATCAAAGGCTTCTAAAATTATAAACTTAAAATTACTCCCACACCTCACGAATCTAAATTATATTTACTGAAAATGAAATTGATGGGAAAGATAGGATTAATTCAGAGTTCAATGAGATCAAAATTTTTCCAAACTCAGAAGTTTATCTTGCTATAAATTAAATATCATTGTATTAAAAGTTAGATCAAATATGAATTTATTTTGGCTCAGGTAAAACAGATCTTGATGTGCTTTGTGACAAATTTACGTCATGTTTGATAGTACGTTCCATCTGATTTCAAACAGTTTAAAGCATTTTCAGATGTCAAACAAGTCTAATCCATTAGATAAAATCGAATCCATTTCACAAGCGTAAAGCAGCTTCAAGGCCACAAAATCGAAACCACCGAAAACGTGATTTCAGGAGATTCCAAGTTTCTAAATTAATATTTATCCAAACAAAAATAAATTAGAACAGACTCAAAACTAATTTTAATATATTTTTTATCTAAAAATTTTAAGTTTGGAGCTACTTCAAACTTTGAATCTGATTCTGTTTATTTTAAAGCCGAATCCACTGTCAAACAGACCCTTAATATTGCAAACATTACAAAAAAAATAGAAGTAAACTGAGATCTTAATTCAGCTAAGAAATCAAACAGCGTATATGACCCTCAGCTTTTCTGTTTTATGTTGAGGAAGCCAATTCATCAGCAGTACTTTCATAACTTAATCAACAGCAACAGGTTGCATCATCTCAGCCTCTTTCTTTAGCTCTTCAAATAACACTGATGACAAATACCTCTCTCCCAAGCTTGGATGAACAGTCTGTTAACATTATTCAGAAGAAGAAAAAAAATCTCAGTTTTTTTCTTTTTTTTATTACGAATATTACAATAAGATTTAGCTTTGAGTCCATATCTCTTTACATTAGTTATAAAAATTTGGACTTGACATATTCAAGAAAAAGTACATTAACATATGCTTTTTGTAGATAATATTCTTTTTGTTAATAAGATTAGAGAATGTGCCAAAGTGAAATTCGAGTTATAAAAAAATACATTAAAATTTAAAGACTTTTCCACTTAACTGATCAAAAATCAAACACAAAAATGTAAAGTTGATCAAGATAAAAGCACTTATAGCGGGAAAATGATAATTGATGCTTGAGTTATCAAAAAGAGCAAGTGATTTATATATTTCGAATCAATCATACAAAATAACGGTAAAACAAATGGTGATATTATTAGCAAGATCTAAGAGAGGAATATATCTAGTGTATTGAGTTCTCAAAAAGAGCAAGCGGTTTAGATATTTTACATCAATTATACAAAATAACGGTGAAATAAATAGTGATATTATTAGCAGAATTTAAATATAATGAATAAAGTGGAGGAATGCATTTAGTGTATCATATCATACATAAATTTATTCACACTTAAAGTTAAATTTTATAGAACAGTTATAAGAGTAGCGATGTTATATGACGCTAAATTCTAACCGACAAAACAAAAATACACAAATAAGATAAGTATCTCAAAAATAAGGATGCTAAAATGGATGAGCTGATACACGTGAAAAAAATAAGATAAAAAATGAGTATATCCGTGAGAAGTTTAGAGTAGCCTTAATTTAGAATAAGTTCAGAGAAAATCAATTCAGATAATTTAGACATATAAATCATTAGTCGATAGAAGTCCTAGTAAAGAAAACTAGATTATTGTATCTTACCCATGCAAAAAGAGGAAGAGAAAGGCAAAAAAAAAATGACAAAAAACTATAAAGAATGATTTTACATATTTGGAGCTAATTAAATTTTTATTATTTAATAGAGTGCAATGAAAACAAATGATTCATATAACCAAACCCACCTAGTAGGATAAAAGCTTCATTTGTTGTTGTTATTGTGATAACAAAGCTTAGGCCTTTAGATAGAAAATAAAACTAACTTTTTAATATGTAAAGTAAAAGTAATTTGAATATTATAAATATGAGGTAGTAACGTATATGCTATACTAAATTTGTCATTTTAAATATTACACATCTAAATTTAATGAATTATATTACCTCCATATAATAATCATGGTGTGTTTAGTGTAATAATTTTAGTAGTTGGTGTCATGCATATTATAATAAAAGTATGCACGATATAATTTATTAAGTATGAATAAATGCTATGCAGAATGACAAATTTATTATAACATGTAGATAATTAATCCTATAAAATATAATTTGCATAAACATAGTAGTAATTAGGAGGGTACAACAGAATGCATAACTTAATAAACAATATAAACATAAGTAAATTAAACAGAAACCTTTGAATGACAGAAATCAACTATGAGAATTATCTTGGGATGTTTAAAATATTTGAGTTACATGTGAAAATAATAGTATTTAGAAGTTTGTTATAAAAAATAGGGTAAATTACACGTCAACCTCTGAGGTTAGATGAGTGTTGCAAATGAGTTAAACTACTGGGTGGGATGGTAAGGTAACTAACTCAGGATAAGCTGTTAGGGTAAATATCCAATTTAGATGGGTTAAATTACTTAACTCCCTCTTATTCTTTTTTCCTCTGCTTCTTTGCCGCCATTGATCTATTTATAATCCGGCTACATTTAGATATCCCCTTAAAAAGGCAATTTTACAATATTTAATGTTATTAAATTAAACAATTACTTATTCACAATAACATCAAACCAAACGCCTCTTAAGTATAAATATCCAAAAAGAATTTACAAAGTTGATGCCAACATCACGACGAACAAAGTCATATCTTCAAAAAAATTTGATAAATGTGTGCTTACCACAATAGTTTTACCCTTGTTCTCTGGCTTTCTGGCAAGCCCAAGAGCTGCAACTGTGTTAGCTCCAGAGGATATTCCAACCTGTAATACGCGAACAAATAAAGAAAACAAAAAATCAAGACATTACTTATTTGTGGTGGACAATATTTCAATTTTTTTGGACAACATTTCATTTGTTTGTATATGATTCGAGACGGTAATTTATTCCCAAACTCGCCTAATACACATCGTACATCCCAACAAAACGAGCACGGAAATCAAGTTATTCCAAATTGAAATCAATCAAGCCTCTACTGACTGAAATTCGCAAGATTGAAGAATTACCAGAAGGCCCTCTTTCAGAGCCAATTCTCTAGCCATTTTTACTGCATCATCACTGGTCACCTGTTGAGTGAAATGGAAATCAGAATTCTAAATGATTTGCATTGCCCCTGAAGCATAGGATAAAGGTCTTGGTTTCACCTCAAGAACTTTCTCCATTACATCCATATCAAGAATATCTGGCTTAAACCCGACCCCATTCCCCGTTATATGATGAGGACCTGCTCAAAAATCAAACCTTTATCACATTTTTTGTTCCAATAAAGGTAGGATTTAGTCAGTTCAATGTAAGTCTACATATGGTTTAAAATAATTGGGACATTTACATGCATACCACACAAATCTTTTAATATTACATTACATACACTTTCTTCACAAAATTTATACCATGGGATGATAGATTTTTATAAAGAAGGTGTGTATGATGTAATATAGAAAGATTTGTGTGGTATATATGTAAAAATTCTAAAATAATTTTGTGCTTACTATGGATCAGGTGAATTTGGGTCAACCATATTACAGCTTGCATCGACAGATTCAAAGTTCAGACTTATTAAACAAGTCAGTTTTAATTGAAGCTAGTGAGTCGAGCTAGAGTCAGAGAGAAATTGAACCCAAAGCATGACTTCTTCTGACGCCTTCAGTGTAGTTTTACCTTTTGTAGTACTAAAGCTCTGTTTGGTTGGAAGAAAAAGCAATGATTTGAAAGAATTTTATGAAATTTTTTTAAAAATATGCATGATGTAAAATATTTTTAGTTATATTAAAAATTGTATTGGATGTGAAATAAAATAATTGTTTAATATTAAAATTTATATAGGATGAGATGTAAAATATTATTTTATTTTTTTAAAAAAAATAAAATAAGTTTTTAGTTGGAGAAAATTTTAGCCTTGGAGCCTAAATGTACTGAATTAATCTCTCCATAACACGAACCTGGTTTGCCACCATTCAGAACATTGCTTTCTGCTGGCTCAACCCCATATATCTAGAGCACAATAAAAAGACATCAAATAATGATACAGTATCCAACTCACCATCATATAAATTAGATAGCAAAAATATAGAGAAGTACCTTCACATTAGGGTTCACAGATTTAAGGTATCTTCCAACACCTGTCACAGTGCCTCCACTTCCTATTCCCATCACAAAGATGTCAACTTGACCCATGGTATCCTCCCAGATTTCAGGACCAGTAGTCTCAAAATGTATCTGAAATCTCTCTTCCATTAGAATCAAGAGAAATTGCATACATACTCCTGTTAGCTTAGCTAATCATACGCATAACTCTCAATGGTTCGAAGTTACATACAAATCCGCAATTCTTTTAAACAACAGAAAAAAACCCGACTTAATCAATGCCGAGAATTCCATGGCAAGCACCACAGAAAGATTCAAATTACAAACATAAACTTACAATTTTTCTACATTACATACACCCCTCGAATCTTTAAGTGCTTTATTGTGTTCAAAGGAATTGGAAAGCTTATTTACAACGGTCTAAGATTTTAAAGAAAGAAGCAAATCTCACCTTAACATTTGCAGGATTGACAAATTGCTGAAGCATGAATGCATCAGGATAAGTGTCTGCAAGCTCATAAGCTTTCTTCACTGTCCCTCCCATCCCCTTTGCAGGATCAGTGAGCACCAAGTTCGCGCCGAAGGCTCTCATTGTCACTCTCCTCTCAATGCTTGTATACGATGGCATGGTTAGTATGAGATTATAACCTTTCATCGCCGACATGAATGCTAGGCCAATGCCCATATTTCCAGATGTGGGTTCAATCAATGTTGTCTGTTCCAATCAATGAAGGAATATAAGTGGAAAAATTATGAAATGTGATATAAAACTTAGCAATATTGAATTTGAGCAAATAAAGTTCATAATAAAGAGAGTAAGTTATTTATTCAAATTCAATTAAGTTTGAGAACTCTGACCTTGCCTGGAGTTATTAATCCTCTCCTCTCAGCATCTTCTAGCATGGCATAAGCTGGTCTGGTTACAAAGACCTTAAGATGAGTACATATATATTTGGAGAATTCCATAAATAATGCAAAATAGTAAATATTACAGATTAAACACCAAATCTTCTATCTACATATAAATACATAGAAAATTTTTACTAGTTAGAGATACGTTGTCTGAGGTCATCTTGGTATGCACAATTCTCTATCGTTATCATACAAAATGTAGTGCTGATATGCAAATCCTTTGTGATCAGGATATATCCACTTAGATGAATGAATGGATTCAACAGATAATCTTATAAATAAATGAGCTCAAAATGGAATATCATCATATTTTTTTTTTTAAGTTAAACATATGATTACCTTAATAATTTGAAGAACATGTAAAATTTCTTTGCACCTACTATCATACCTGTCCTTTACACTGAAAGAAGGCTGCATGAACTCGAGCTTAGCCGCCACCCGAGCTTCACATCCTTCACAAACTTTGTTGAGGTAGACAATCGGGGTTCGCCCTATAAGCTGCACGTCCAAGCCAAAATATATAAATCAAAATGCAATTCATAACTTTTGGCCACTAAATTAAACTTTAGAATTGATGTGAAATGGCATTCCAAGTTTAAAGTTGTTGATTGTGTAACTTCCCAAGGTCTTCTTGTAGATCCATAACTTTCAGCCGCTAAATTAAATCTTGGAAACTTCCCAAGTTCTTGTACATTCATTATATTACAGATCAGCAAGAAGATGGTGCCAACTGTCAAACGGAAAATGCGCAAGAGAAAGAAAAATAACTTTCTAGGGACTTTGGTTTCATCCCTTTTCACCTTGCAGTGTGTAAACGAACTACCAAGCAGAATGAGCATTCTGTGCATTAATTGGTTATCAAAGTATGTACCTATAGAAGGGCTTATATACCCTCAATAGGAGGACCCTTCGTTAGGGATAACTCGGTTTCAAATGACATGCTTGGTGCAACGGTATCAGTGCTAAAGCCGTCTCTAAAGAAGGGCTCCCCCCTTCAATTGGGGGACCCTTCTTTAGATCCATGCATAGTTAAAGTCCAGACCCATCACAAAATCGTTGCATAGTTAAAGTTCAGACCCATCACTAAAGAAGAGCTCCTCCCCTCAATAGGACCCCTTCTTTAGGGTGGGGCAAAAGTGTTAAAGTTCAGACCACTCATCACGGAGGGGCTTGGCTGACTTTAGTATGTACATGATTATGTTAGAGGCATGTGTTAAAACTATACTGAGCTAATTTGCACGTTGTCATTGCTAACAAACAACCTTGTTCATGTTAGAAGTTTCTGCATACCCTTCAGAAATTTGCATGTTATATTTTCACCTTCTGAGGAAGTTTGTCCTTTGATCATCAAAAAATGCCTAGTTCACGACTGCATATGTAAAGGCCTAACACTAAATTAGCTGGGGACAGTAACATGGATTTCTGTTCTCCAGCACAATATAAAATTCAATCTATACAGCAACAAAAAGGCTTTGGTTCTAAAATAGTTGGGGTTATGTTGTGGCAAAACAACAACCAGAAGAACGAAAAGGATTTTTTACGTGGAAAACCGACCGAGCGGAACAAACCACAGCTCATTTCCAGGAGGATTCAAAGGTTTTAACTAATGTGAAGTCGTTTGTGAAATTACAATAATGAGAGAGAGGGGAGATTGAAAACTTGAGGGGAAAAAAATCCTCTTCCTGTTATAATGAGATTTTTATACCCTGATCTAATCCGTGGGGTCACTTCAATGGGATGAGCTTCATCTCTGATGTCAGACCAATAATGCCTACAAGGCACTGAGGCAGTCACACAATGGCAACGGCTGTACGGTGTACAGACGATACTGTCTCGGGGGTAGGGAGGATCATATCTCTTAAAAGCAGTATGGTCCCCTGTACTTCACGTGGCATCTGGTCAATTCGACGTGATCCTTTCGGCTTGGCCTCTTCGACCTGCGCCTTTCGACGTGATATCCCCTCTGTTCGATGCTGAGCGCCTGTGACGTTGATGCCACGTAAGCCTCCACGTGTACTCTCCGGATGAGGCGGCGTGGATCCAGATGTAACATGCCCCCCGGTTGTAATATCTCGTGATCTCATTATAGAGGTATTGTCCGCTTTGGCTTTAGGAAAACTGCGTGACTTAAGTGATTCCCAGGAGGTCACTCATCCCAGTGCTATTCTAGCCCAAGCACGCTTAACTACGGAGTTTTCCATCACTAGCCTCATAGTTTTGCCCCAAAAGGCGCCTCTACCATTTGAGATCACGTTAATTCCTGCGCCCCTCTCACTATTCATTATTTGGCCTAGAAGCCTGCCAGGAGCCGCACTTTGCCTCAGTGATTCCTTTCTCTTAGGACATCACCCGGCGATCACTCCCCGCTCTCTTCGGCCATGGGCGTCACAGGCCCACTAGCTTCTGCCTGGTTCGTTCTCGAACCACATCGTACTGTGGGAAATCGGCTCTGATACCATATTGTAACATCCCGTGATCTTATTGTAAAGGTATTGTCCACTTTGACTTTAAAAAACAGCGTGACTTGAGTGCTTCCCAGGAGATCGCCCATCCCAGTGCTATTCTAGCCCAAGCACGCTTAACTACGGAGTTTTCTATCACTAGCCTCACGGTTTTGCCCCAAAAGGCGTCTCTACCATTTGAGATCACGTTATCTACTTATACAGCTCAGGATCTCCCTACCTTTCCGATGTGAGACGATTCAATCCTGCGCCCCTCTCACCGCTCATTATTTGGCCTAGAAGCCTACCAGGAGCCGCACTTTACCGCAGTGATTCCTTTCTCTTAGGACATCACCCGACGATCACTCACCGCCCTCTTCGGCCATGAGCGTCACAGTTCACATGTAAAATCTCCCATCTGATAATAAGAACTTTACATAATCATCACAATACAAAATCAAACGACAAAATAAAGTTCCTTTACCATTCAAGAAAAAGAAAATGAAGAAGAGGGCTTGCCTGCATTGCTTCTTTCCTGATTTTACTTCCAGTAAAATCCCCCAAGTTTGGAGTAACTTGGCGAGCCTCCACTGCTTGCTGAGTAGAGAGACAAGATCCTCCTCTCTTGAGCAGGGAAACCCCCTTCCTCAGACCGAAGAACCTCGTCATCTCTCTCTCTCTCTCTCTCTCTCTGTTCAATGAAGAAAATGAGCTTAGGTACATGCTCATTTGTACCTTCACCTCATCCACTGTGTGTGGTGAAGTTCAGGGGCATTGGGCCCTCAATAGCCGCCTTTGTCTACCCCACTTGGACTTGGCGTCTTACGACGGCTCTCTTGCCTTCCGTCTTCTCTTCGATTTCCCGATGACCATCACCGAATCCCTCTCTCTCTCTCTCTCTCATATGAAGGGGCTGCCAGCGTAGAATGACTAGAGAAATCGGAGAAAACGTGATGATTTAAAAAAAGAAAGAGACGATTCTTGTCGGGGAAAGTGTACGGCTTCCGTCCGCACGACTCCTCCGTACTAGGGTGTTAAAAACATCAAAACTCTAAACTCGTTAGGAATTTGTTCGGAATTTGTTCGGAATTTGTTCGAAATTTGTTCGGAATTTGTTCGGAATTTGTTCGATTTTTGAATCGATTCTAAATCAGTTCAAAAATTTTGAATCGAATCATGAGCTAAGAATTTTAACTCGAAATTCACTTCAAGCCAATTTTGAGTTGACTCTAGCCCGCTCGAAATATAATTCTATTTGGCTCAAAATTATATGTATTACATAAATAAAATGTTATTATACATGATTTAGTTAGTGGTTTAATAGTAGAGTAGAGAAGGTTTACAATTTATTTTTCTCAACATCTAAGAATCAAATTCTCTTGAATACATAATATTTCTACATTTTTTTTACAATTACGAGTCGATTTGAATCATGATTCGAGCCAGCTCGAAATCGAGTCATTTCGAGCCTAGCCGACTCAAATAATATTCCATTTCGATTTCGAGCCAAGTCGAGCTTGAAATTTTCGATTTCGAATTGACTTCGATTCGTATGAAATCAGTCCGATAACAGTCCTACTCCGTACCCAAAAAGATGCAATTTTTTCAGCTCAGCAGGTTCTGCACTCCATTTAACCATTTTACTATCCCGGTGTTGGGCGAAAATGCGAAGTCAATGGAAAAATTATTTAATTCGGTGAGGAAAAATGCCTCTCTTTTTGCTAGCCATTTGCGAGAAGCAACGCGGCCAGTGGGTCCTGCACGCCACCCCAAGCTTAAAGTGAACAGACGGCAAGGGCAACGGAATGGAGACTGACAACAATCTGTTTATGACGTTAATTTTCAGCAAGCTCTCGAGTTATAATTTTATCTTAAACCCTTACCTTCTTCTCTTTACCGCACAAAATTACGGAGGCAACTTAGGGTTTGAAAGCTTCCTCGGTGCGCGTTTGACCTGATCAAGTATGAATCAATTTTCTTCATAGTTGTGAGTTGTCGCCCCCTTAAGCTCTTTAGTCAATAATGATATGTGATTAAAAAAATAATTTTTAATTTGCAATCAGATATTTCTCTTAACATAACAGTAATATCGGACAGTTTTTTATGTTAAATCGGATTGTCCGATATCGATATCAATGCGATCCGACAGTTCTTTACGTTAAACCGAACCGTCTGATATCAATATCAGTGAGATCGGACGGTCTTTTACGTTAAATTGGACCGTCCGATATCAATACTAATGGGATCGGATGGTCCGATGACGTTGCCGGACCATAGAACAGACAATCCAACAACACTGCCGGACCACATAACAAACGTCTGCAAAATATTTTGTCCTTAAAAAAGAAAAAAACTACTAAATATTTTTAACAACTTACATTATTATATACAGTTACTCAATTCTAAATTGCTCAAATTAAATTATTTTTTAACGAACTTCTTCTATTGATGCAAAGATGGCTCCTAAAGATAACCGACATTCAAGCCGGTGTCGCCGTAAAAACTGTTTTAGATTTCATACAAGAATAAATGCCCAATGAAATTTTGGACAGACTAACAGAGCTGGGACTTTCTCAGTTTCGGAGGGTCCCAGCCATCAAACAAAATATGGCTGTCATCACGTATTAAGTTTTAACTTAGGATAACGAAAAATCTACATTTAAGATTGCTGACATTTTGATTTCATTTAATTTGAAAGTGATCAGCGAAGTGACGGGATTGAAGAATTTCGGCCAAAAATTTACCTGAAAATCTTCACAGAATGGTGGCCATCAGTTGTCTTCTATTTCTACTATCCTGGTAAGTTATGCTAATTCAAAAAATCTCGATCCCGAGTTATTTTCTACTCACATCGTGTTACACTTATTTATGTTGCGGAGTAGGTCCCTCATCTGTTGAGTCAGACTCGATAGCAGTTATTTAACACAAAATAACTCGGTAGCAAATAATTCGGTAGTCAGACTCAATTATAATATAAATTGGTGAACTCGGTAGCACTTATTTAATGCCGGTAAGTTATGCTAATTCAATTATATATAACTCGGGTTAGCATAACTCGGTAGCACTTATAAAGTAATTATAAGTTATGACTCAGTTATTATACAAAATGCAAATTATATAATAAGAATATTTTCAAAATGATTTGGAGTAATGATTTGAGTCAGACTCGGTGGCTACCGAATTATGATTTGAGTCATATCGAATTATATTTAGAAAATAAGTGCTACCGAATTAACTATGGAATTAGCATAACTTAGCAAATTATAATGATTTTGAGTAATGTTTGGACTCGGTAGCACTTATAACTCAGTAGTCAAACTCAGCATCTTAAATTATGCTAATTCATTAAAATTCGGTAGCATTTATAAAATATAACTTATGTTAGTAAGTTATGCTAATTCAATTATAATCGATAAGTATAACCGCAAATAACTCAGCAAACTCAATTATAATATAAGTGTAACATGATTTGCGTTAAATAAGTGCTGCCGAGACCTTTTGTAAATTTTTTAATTAATTTTGAAAAAAATGATAAAATAATTAATTTATTATATTAAAAAATTATAAAATTAATAGTTACACGAAAATCATATCACATATATATAGTGAAATTTTGTATTTTAAAAAAAAAAGCGTTCAAAATGTAACATAGAATTATGTTTTGTAAATATATAATAAATTAATTTTTATTTTTTTATAAATGATGAAAAATTTAAATTGTAATTTTTTAATAACAATTACATGCATGTCATTAAAATATTCCATATATTTGATATTTAAATTCTAATAATATATATTAGTCATAAAAATGAAATAAAAAATATAATTTATTTACAATTTATGTTAAAAAATTATAACGTATATGCAATAAAAATGAATATATAATATTAGATTTTGAAATATTAAAATAAAAAATAATTAAAATTTAATGGTATATATGTAATTTTTAAAATTTTTAGCTTATTTAAATAAAAAATGAAAAAAAGGACAACCTTAAACCTAATGGAAGCTGCTGAAATTTAGATTGATAAATGTTTAATGATTTTTAATGAAAATAAATATTTTATTTTGTGAGCAAAAAACATATGTTATCAATCTTATCACAACTTCAATAAAATTTGGGCTGGCTCAAAATATAATATTTAATTAAAATTTTTGTTGAATATTAAATTAAAATATAGGGCAATTACGCCCAAGTATTCGAGTTTAACGCTTAATTCGCGCGCAGGTCCACATTTTTTAAATTATAGCATTGGAATTTTAATAAATTATCAAATGTGTCCTTTTTTATTTTTTTATAATTAAAATTTTTTAAAATTACCATTTTTCCCCTGCCCCTCTCTCTCTCTCCTCCTGATCCGGCGAACAGGCCGAGCGGCCGCCGGCGCGCACGTGCTCGGGATCGGGAGGAGAGAGATTTCGCCTCTCTCTGTCCTCCCAATCCCTCACACGCGGGCGGGCCGTACGGCCGCTGGCGGACACACCGCGCGGCAGCTGGACCGCTGGCAGCCTCGCGGCCCTCGCGCTTGCACGGGATCGGGATGAAAGAGAGTGACAGAGGTAAAACGATAATTTTAAAAAATTTTAATAATAAAAAAGACCTATTTGATAATTTATTAAAATTCAAGGACCCCTGTGCGATATTAAGAGTTAAACTCAAGGATCTAGACGTAATTTGCCCTAAAATATATTAAGTAATTTATTTTATTATTTTAATTTTCCTAATATTGCATGACTTGCTTTCTTCTTACAAATAAAAAAAAAAAATCTCCAAAATGCTTTTGAAATTAACAATGAGTCCATTTTGTAGGTAAACTTTTACATTTTTTTGAATTTTTTTTTATGATAATTTTTTTAACAATGATAATTTTTTGATAAAACTGCGACTAGCAGGATTTGTGTCTCCGATTAGTAGCATTGAGTGAAGAGATTAAATCACTGATTTGTTTTTTTATAACAAGAAAAATCACTAATTCACAAAAAAAGTTATATAATAATATATATTAAAATAATTATTTTTTTAAAAAAAAAATTAATTAATTGCTGGAGATTGAATCAAAAATCATATCTAACTGAAAAAAAAAGGATTTTTTTTTTTTGGGTATCGGCTCATTTGAATCAATTTTTTTTTTATCTCGTTCAAATTTTAATTCGATTTTCGAGCGATGTTCAATCGTCCATTCATCTTATAAAGGAACCGTGAAACCCTAGCTGCCACTTTCTCTTCGTTTCCTACTGTTGAAGCTGCGGCAGCCATGAGACCTCCGAGAGGTTCTTCTTCTTACTCCACTTTCCTTCCATCGAGCCGCAGTTTCTGAGCCGTTTGATCTTAGAAGAAACCCCTTTTTTTTATTTTCTTTTTTAAAATTTTTGCTTTTGTACATTTTGTTCTCTCAGGCGGCGGACGAGGAGGTGGTTTCAGGGGCAGGAGCGATGGCGGGGGTGGAAGGGGCCGCGGAAGAGGTGGTGGAGGAAGAGGTGAGGGAAGAGGCGGCGGAAGAGGGCGTGGTGGTGGTGGTGGTGGCCGCGGCGGCGGTAGGGGTAGAGGAGGGCGTGGAGGAATGAAGGGAGGAAGCAGGGTCGTCGTGCAGCCTCACCGGCACGATGGTGTTTTCGTGGCCAAGGGGAAGGAGGACGCCCTTTGCACGAAAAACATGGTTCCTGGAGAATCTGTGTATGGAGAGAAGCGCATTTCTGTTCAGGTGATATATTGAACATTTCTCCGATCTTGCTTGAAGCTTCGTTTCGTGCGAAGTAATTTTGTTTTCTGGATCCTCTTGCTTTCTTAGTTGTGTAAAAGTATTTTGTGATGGTATATGTCTTATGTTGTAAACCGTGATTGCTGATGGACTCTTTGGTTGCAGAATGAGGATGGAACAAAGGTGGAATACCGGGTGTGGAATCCATTTAGGTCAAAGCTGGCAGCTGCAATTCTTGGTGGTGTCGACAGTATCTGGATTGTAAGTGGGTTTTTTTATTCTTCCTTATGTTTAAAGTTGATCGATTTCCTTTACTGAAGAAGTTATGCTTCAACACTTTTTTTACATAGTATGCTTTAACCACATTTTAACTTGTTATCTGTAGTCTGTTTTACAAAAGAAAACAAATTAGTTTTGCTTGCGTTTTGGCAATATTGATAGAAATATTTTCTGTTGATTAAGAATTCTCATTAAACCATTTAGTCTTTAATGCATATGCTCGTTGATTCTGTTTGGCATCGATAAGGTTCACAATATATAGTGGTTGTGGGAAAAACTAACGTTTGACAGAGTGATTCTATGCATCCCAAACAATGGGGACCAATTTGTCTAGTGGATGAATGTTTCTTCCATTTGATAGTGCTTTTATTCAATGGACCGGTTCCTTTTGGGCTGCATAGAATTGCATATTTTGAAAAGAAATCAGAGGCGTTTCCTTTTGTATGATTCTTCCTTCCCCATGGATATTTTATTCTGCAATAATTTGTTGCAGTTTGCTTCCGTTTTCTTTACTCATGTGCTTCTGTTTGCACGTTGTCTAGGTACCTGGCTCCAGAGTGCTCTATCTAGGTGCTGCTTCAGGGACTACAGTATCACATGTTTCAGATATTGTTGGACCGGTATATTTATTTTGCAAAGTATTACCTTGCATATGTATATACATATATATACCTGTTAATTTTGCGGTATAAAAATTGAAACTTGCTTGATTGTATATGCAGAATGGACTGGTTTATGCTGTTGAATTCTCTCCTAGAAGTGGTAGGGACCTTGTTAACATGGCCAAAAAGCGAACTAATGTCATTCCAATTATTGAGGATGCTAGGCATCCCACCAAATATCGTATGTTAGTAGGAATGGTGGATGTTATTTTCTCTGATGTTGCACAACCAGATCAGGTATATGTTACAATGCGTTTATTTGGTAAAAATCTTTATAGTTACAGTTTCTTGAAGTGGTAATTTTTTTTATAATACTCTGTTTTTTTACTTATTACATTCCATCTGTTTGACTAGTTGATAATTCGCTTTCTCAGCGGTCAGTTTACTTTAGCTTATTCTGCTCCTTTTGTTTAGTTCTGTAACTTGACTTGTATTAGAATATGCTTGGGCTCATACTAGGTCATTATATATAGCATATAAAGTAGCTTTCTTTTATGATATTTTTAGATTGAGGATAATATTATGTGCTGTAGGCCTTTGGACTTCTTATTGTCTTACACATTGCTTTTTCTCTGCCGTTCGCATTAACCGTTTTTATTTTCTTATGCACAGTAGGTTTCCTAATGTCCTCTGCAATTGGTTATTAGGGGATTGTTGGCCTTCTGCATATATATGTTCACCATATTTGTGTTCCCTAAACCACCCATATTTATATATGTATGTACGTATGTATGTATTGCATTATTTTGGAAATGGAAAAGGGGTGCATGGAATGCACGTGCGTTTGAAAGACTTGCATTTGATATCATTTCTTTTAGATTTCTTTGCACCATGAGTTTTAGGTTTTTCAATGCATTTCACTAATTGTATATAGCTCTTTCTACCACACTATCTCAAATATTTCTGTTTTGATTCCAATTTCAATAGAATTTGAAACTCTTTCATTTCCTCAATGATTGAAAAAAAAAAAAATTAGAATTCCAGTTTCATTCCAATTAATCTTTTTGACTGATTGTTTTGATGTGGAAAACAAGACATTGGATGTTGTACAATGCCACTGTACAACAATTTGTAAAAGGGATGTAGCGCAGCTTGGTAGCGCATTTATTCAAGTTCTTGCACTTGCATTTGTTCTTTTATTTTCTGTCGGTAGATGCATGAGCATTGTTTTGTTATCCTTTAGCCTGACGTGACCAGTATCTTGTGGCAGTTTTGATGAATAATTGCATTCCCCTTCAGTACGCCTTCATTACACCTCATGGATTTCAAGTTTTTTATGCAAATGGTTGTGATGTGATATTTTCTGTACATTTATGCCTGCTCAAATAATTTGGTTTAAGCTATGATGATATTGATTTGCTCACACTTGTGTCACTGCTGCTTGAAGCAGAGATGATCATATGACAATGTGTTGCATTAACTTCTGCATTTTGTTTTCACTGATATGTTCTTATACCGGATCATGTGATTAGATTTTCATGTGGATTGTTTGTTTCATTGCAATACTAATCATTTCAGTATTGTAATTATCTGTATAACTTTGATATTCTCATTAAGTGTTTATATTTACCAATTGTGTTTAATTTTTCTATATTAATAACATACGCGCTTTACAAATTCAACATTTTAATCAACCTTTTAGTTGTGCAATTGCCGACTGTCTGCGTGGATGCTCATTTACTGATCCTGTATGCGCTGCAGCTGATTCATTGATTTGTTGAATGCTTCTCACGTCTCTTGCTTCATTGCAGGCAAGGATATTAGCTCTCAATGCTTCTTTCTTCCTCAAAAATGGTGGCCACTTTGTCATATCAATCAAAGTACTTCTTTCTTCGATATCCTATTTCTCTCTTGTGGCCATCCTTCGTCAGCCTTCCATCAATATACCCGTGTTGCATATATCTCACAATGCTGCAATGTTTTTTGTTGCAAAATGCCTCACTTGTCATTGCATCTAATCCTTGATCCCCATGTTTCTTTTCAGGCGAATTGTATCGATTCGACGGTGCCTGCGGAGGCAGTTTTCGCCCAAGAAGTGAAGAAGTTGCAGGCAGAGCAATTCAAGCCCTTCGAGCAGGTTACTCTCGAGCCTTTTGAACGCGACCATGCCTGCGTTGTTGGCGGATACAGAATGCCAAAGAAGCAAAAACAGGCATATTAAAATGCTGCAATCACAGCTGTTTCTTGTATTGTAAGTTTGCTTTTCCATTTCAGTTCATCTTTTGCTTTATTGTGATAAACAAGAGATTAGTGCCAGCATTTTAGCTCATCTTCATGTTAGTGCTTTTACTTGTTTGGGCAGTTGAATTTAATTTAATGTGGTGTTAGTGTTTTCATTTTATTTGGGTGTTTTGAACCCTATGGGTAAATTATGAATAGGTTCCTAAGGTTCTAGTGTTTTGGCATAATGATCCACGAATTATAATAGAAGAGAGATTTCACTCTTGCAAGTTTACTAAAATGTCCTTATCAATGTTTTATAAATCTATTTGATGCCATTTGCTACTTGGGAATTGTAGATGAACTTTGGGGAAAATTGGAATTTCAATAAAGTCAACATTGTTAGTGACGAAAGAACTACACGGTAATAAAATGTTAATCTCATGAATCTAAGTGCAATGATTTAAAATTTTTAAAATAACTTGCAAAAATCTAAGAATCTCACGAATATATCAACATTTTATCATTTTTGTAATTTTAGTGACAGATGAGTGTATGTTTTCATCTTCGAAAATTTAAACTAAGTCTTGATCAAGTAAGATGGCACGACTCCAATATTATGTGGGGTTCTGTTTAATATTATGGTGATATAATTGGAGAAATTAATTGATTGGTTTGATGGCATGTTATTATAATATTATAAAATTTTTATAAAATTATTATTCTAAAATAACTTGTCTTCTTAATTGTAACTAAAAGAGATGACATTAAATTAATTTTTTATTTTTATTTTTTAATATAATAATGATGAATCAAATAAATAATAATTTAAAATAGTATTTGGATTATGTTGAATAAAGGATAAAATGAGAAATAAATATATACTATTTTCAAAAATATTGGAGTAGTATTAATTAAAGATGAATTCAGAGATAATCAGTCTCAGATGATTTGGATATATACATTGTAGCTTGATTAAAAAAAAAATTACTCTAGATGTTGTAGTTTCTTCAATCTCATTAAAATTTGTGATGGTAATATATTTCGAGCTTTACATTTTTTGGTACTGAAATAAGTTTTTTCTTCAGTGGACTCGGAGAACACGACTAATTAAGAAGTGTTGATTTGTTTTGATTTTGGGTATTTTTTTAGAGATAATTATCTACATGCCACACATTCAAAATATTATAAAATTTTACATACATACATTTGAGTTAAAATTTAATCAAAATTTATTTGAAAAAAAAATATTTTATTAGTAAATTATTAAAATTATATTTTTATTTTTAATGGTACATATTTTTTCTCTTTCTCAATACCACATTAAAGCGTTAATTTGTCTTAAAATCAATTCACATTGTGGATGTCTTTTTCTTTTACTGTCACTTAAATATTAAGATTTTAAGATTTACACTCAAAATATATTTAAATATTCTTAAAATAATATGATGAATGACTCAAATTTTTTGTAATTTAATTATAGTTAGGTTATTAAAAAATTATGATTACTCATTATAATAAAAATAAGTTAAAATGTGTGTATGTAAAATTTTATAATGTTTTGAGTGTGCATAACGTAATTAACTAAGAATAGATGGGTAAGGCATAAATAAAATTTATTAAATTATGTGGCATTTAGTTAATTATTCCATTTTTTAATAGTTAAATTACATCTGACTTCATTTCAAAATGTCTCAATATTTGAATTGGGTGCATTTTTAGTCCCAAATGCATTACGTGATGGTTCTCCATTTAAATTGGATTTCATTTGATTTTTAACTGATACTTCTTCTTCCTCATTTGATTTTTTTTTTGAAATTCGGCCGTAGCCTATAATACTATAACAGTAAAAAAAGATACATCAAGTATAAAAAATTCGATTCTCGTCAAGAATCACACAAAAATCGAGTGGGAGGGACATGCCCCTGCGCCACTCTAAATCATCTAAACAAGAAAATGAAGCTACAAAATCTACTGCTCTATTAGCGGCTCTGTATACATGAGATATCTTGTACGCCTTAAAGGCGCAAAAAAGGTTGGCGATCTGGGCCATGGTCTTGTCGAGAGGGTGTCCTCTGGCTGTCCGGTGAAGGTCCGCAATAGTGATGGCAGAGTCGCCCTCTATCCAAATCCCGTCTGCCGTATTCGCCCACTCCTGGGCGGCTGTCATCGCAATAAGGGCTTTGAATTGGAGCTTTGAATGGAAAGAAAATCACAATGGATGGACTGTATTCTAATTGATCAGAGATCTCAAGGACTTAAATGCAATCAATTTAAAGTTTAATAAAGTTAAAGAGTTTTTTGTGAAGGGACCGAGAAAACGGATGTTATTTACCTTTAAAATTTTATGCTTAACACAAAAGTAGAAATTAGTTTGGAGTACATTAGTTTTTGGAATAATTTCATATCGATCTTATAATTTCATATCGATCTCTTAACAAAGGTTTTGCACTTTCACCTCTTCTGAATTTCGCTGACCGCAATTAATTATTGATTTTTGAAACTAATTTTTTAATTGAATAGAAAGAAATTGTAAATTAGTTTTAAATTTTTAAAAACTTTAATTATAGTGCTTGAGGTTGTAAAAATCAACGTTTTGAAAATCAGATCAGCTTCAGAATCAGTAGACTGAAAGGTTCAATGATTGAATCGGAGTCAAACCGAGATGATGTAAAAATTAAAAAAATTTATAAAATATAATGTAAACGTAGTTGAGATATATATTATTTACACATCAACATAATAATTAGACATAAAATAATTATTTAACAATTAAATTTAATAAATAATATTTTGTGTCAATAATCCAAAAAAAAATTCCAAACAAATCGAAGTAATAATAACCCAACAAAATATTCGCAAATCATAAATTGAGTACAATATTTAATTAAAAGATCTGAATAAATAGTATGCTTTGTCAATACTAAAATACTAAAAGGGCGTTTGGTTCGTTATTATCTTGGTGTTATGTTATGTAATCTAGATGTCATGACATCTAGATGTCATTTTTTGATTAATAATTTTATAATCTAATTGAAGATTATTTATAGATGTCATTAAACCAAACAGTTACTTTGTCTAGATAACATAACATAACATCAAGAGGATAGTGCGAGGCAAGGGGAATCGCAAGTTCGCGACTGTCGCGCGAGTAGAGGCTGCAGAACGGAGGCTGAGTTAGGGACCTAGGGTTTAAGAAAGTTTTTTTTAAATTTTAAATTCAACCGGTTCAATCGTATTGGTACACCGGTTGAACTGCAGTTTAGACCGGTTCTGGACGGTTTTAAGCGGATCCGATTATAAAATTAAACCGGACGAATGCCTGACCGGTTCATGGTTCGATCGGTTGAACCGGCCGGTCCAGACCAGTTTTTAAAACTCGGTAAAAATAATATCATTTAGTTTTAATTAATATATAATTTATTTTTTGAAAATAATTGTTATTTTTTTACTACTGTACTGTGATATTATTTTAAATCTTTAATTTTTTAAACTTTTTAAAAATATATAATTTTAAAGTAATGATATTTATTTTTTGTAATTGTATGTTTTGAGATTGGTTAAAATTTTAGGTAAGAGAAGAGTAGTATAAGTAGTATTTAAAAATATAAATTATTTGAAAATTTTTGAAAATATTTAAATTTCATATTTTATATTACGAAATGCTAATAAAAAAGATTTTGAAATAGAAATTAAAATTATAGTGATTTTATAATATAATAAATTAAAATTGAGATTTTTTAAAAATTAAGATTTATTTGTATCACATGCTTTTTCCATTTTCTCATTCTCATAACATTTAGATCAAAACTCTCATATATATATATATATATATATATATTTCACACACTAATATTCTTGAAAAAAAATTAAAATTAAAATTTTAAAGTTTAAAATATTAAAATATTGAAAATAAAAATTTAAATTTTAAATTTTTTCATTTCTATCTTCTCTAAAAATGTACGGTTGGGTTCCTTGAGTCTAGTTTAAGCGATTTAAGATTAACTCTATATTAAACTTTTAGGGAAATTAAGTATACTTAAGGGTGTTAATATGGATCGAAGATCGAAAATCGATCGAAAGTTGAATCGATTTTAGATTGAATCGAAATTGAGTCAATTTAAATGAGCCGACTAACGAGCTAAAAGTTCGGCTCGGTAATAATTTTGAGCCGATTTTGAGCCGGGTAGGCTCGGCTGGATCCAACTCGAAATCCGCTCGAATTAAAAGACATTTTATATTATAATACGTATATATAATATATGTATATAATATATATTAAATATAATATATATATGTTATATAATATATATATATATATATTATAAACCGAGCTGATCTCGAGTAGGATCGAGTTGAGCTTACTTGACTTGAGATCGGCTAAAAAAAAAAGAGATTTGATTCATTTTTGAGCCGGCTCGAAAATGAATCGAAATCGGCTCAAAGTCGATTGGAATCGACTCGAGCCGGATCGAAGTCGAACCCAATCGAACTCGAATCGATTTCGGTCGATCAAAATGTAATCAATCTGATTTCGAGCCGGTATTGACTCGACTTGAAATCAGATCAGTAACAGCCCTAAGTATATTATTTATCAAAAATTATAAATTATATATCATGAATAAAATCTCATTATACTCTAAATTATAAATCCAAAAATCATAACTTAAAATTCAAAACATTAATTTCTACTCTCTAAACTATTTTCACGCTAAAAACTAAGCACTAACCTTAACTTTAAAACATAAGCTATAAATCCTAAAGTTTAAATTTTCGTAAATTAGTCATTTATGTAATTCATTTAAAATTTAATTTAAGAAAATAAAAATAATTATTATAGACATGTGAATCACACACAATAGAATAAAATTTACTAGAATATATATCAGTAGTTTATTTTATAATTTTTTAAAAATACTATATAAAATATATAATTTTATCAAATTTTAATGCGTTGTAAGCAATTATACCTAAACTTTTTACTTGTGAAAACTTTCTTTCATTTAGAATCTATTTTCTAGTTAAATTAATTATAATTACAAGCCATATTTTTAATAGAAATACCCATTGTGCAGTTATATAAAATTTAAATATTATAAAGTTCATTTTACATATCACACTTGTTTTTATATTTCAATTTTTTTATTAACATAATAATATATTCATATAAATTAAAATTTATTATACATATTATAAAAAAATTATATATATATATATATAGAGTTGAATTTATTTTATTTTGAGTAAGTCGATTTAGAGAAAAAAAAAACAATTGACTTCGATGCAAATGAAATGTGAGCTGACCTCAAGTGATTTTCAAACGAAGAATATTATTTCTACTCCAATTTCAATATTTATTATTTATAATTTTAAAAAGAGATAATTACTTACATGTCACATAATTTAATTTTATTTATACTTTACTTATTTATTCTTAGTTAATTACGCTACGCACACTCAAAAATATTATAAAATCTTACATACACACATTTTAACTTATTTTTATTATAATGAGTAATCTTAATTTTTTAATAACCTAACTATAATTAAATTACAAAAAATCTGAGCAGTTCATCATATTATTTTAAGGATATTTAAATATATTTTGAGTGAAAATTCTAAAACCTTAATGTTTAGGTGGCGACAAAGTAAGAAGACATCCGCGATGTGAATTGATTTTAGGACAAATCAGCGCTTTAGTGTAATATTGAGGAAGAAAAAAATATATACTATTAAGAATAAAAATATAATTTTAATAATTTACTAATAAAATATTTTTTTTTTTCAAATAGATTTTGATTAAGTTTTAACTCAAATGTGTGTATATAAGATTTTGTAATATTTTGAGTATGCATAGTATAAATAATTAAGAATGGATGGGTAAATCATAAATAAAATTAAATTGTGTGGTATGTAGGTAATTATTCTTTTTAAAAAACTATTTTTGCTAGACAAATTCAATAGACAGTAATATATATATATATATACTATACAAAATTTTAAATATTATATTATTATTTAAATATATATCACTTCATAATTTAAATTTTATAAAAAAAATAATATATATGTTATATTAAAAAAAATTTATTAATAAGCAATTGTTCCTTAAAAATTTATTCTTCTAAAATTAGAAGATGAAGGTATTCTTAAAATCTATAATTTGAAAATTAGACTTTCATTCCCGCTTCTTACCTAATTCTTTTTGGACGAAAATCATAAAATATTAATTAAAACATTTTAAAAATTAAAAAATTTTATTAAAAAAAAATTTAGACAAAACATCCATCCTTAGCTACTCTCCAAGTTACTCCCATTTTTATCACATACACGGCTGCTCTCCGTTCTCCTCATTTATTTTCTTTCCTCATAAAAGATAATTTAAATTTTATAATCTTTAAAATTAAAATATAATTTTAATTTTCATTCTATAAAAAAAAATTATATTTTTATTTTCAAGATTCTCCTTTATCTACCTTGAAAAGATTAAATTTAATTTTAAATTACGTAATCTTGAAGTCATAAAAATTTAAAATTTTAAATTATATTCTTTTGCTTTTAATTTTAGAACTTCCTCGTATATGACTTAAACTGACAAAATAAATTTATATTATTTTTTAATTTATCTCAAAAACATTAAACTAAAAATTAAAATCAATTTACAACGCACTTTCAATCTCAGGCCCCATTGCAATTTACCCTAACAGAAACTATGATCTTTATGATGTTCATGATCTACAAATTTAGATGCACCAATTTCGTCTCTCATTACCTCGATCAACAATCCCAAAATCGAGTAGATTTCTCGAGTTTTCGCATGCGAATCATCACCAGAAACAAAAACTTGAACCCTGCCATTGATCTCCATCCAGCTACAGCCTGTTACTCCTCTAATGCGCTTCTCCCTCATCTTCTTCCTCATAGCTGCCACCCTCTCCCAACTCCTGCAACCTGCATAGATGTTAGCCATGGACTTATAATTCACAGCTTCCTCGGGTTCCATCTCGAACAATTTTTTTGCCGCCCACTTTGCAAATTCAGCATTTTCGCAAATCTTACAGGCAGCAAGGAATGCCCCAAGAGCATCAGCACTAGGCTCAAATGGCATTTCTGCTATAACTCCATAAGCTTCACGAAGATATCCTGCTCTACCAAGAAGACCAACTATGCAAGTATAATGTTCTGAACTAGGTTTGATCCGATATACGTCTCTCATAAGCCCAAAATAACTCAACCCCATCCCGACTTTTCCACCATGGCTGCAGGCTGACAGCAGCCCCAGGAAGGCAACTGAGTCGGGTTCCCATCCTGCGCGCAGCATTCTGTCGAACAGCAGTAAAGCTTTCACTGAAACGCCGTGGAACGCAAAAGAATGAATCATTGATGTAAATGTGATCAAGTCAGGCTCTGAGACTGAAGAAAAGCAGCTGACGGCGCTTTGAATGTTGCCGCACTTTGCGTAGGAGATGATGAGTGCATTTGCTAGAGAATTGAAAGCTTGGAGGCCACTCTTTACCGCGAATCCGTGGAGTTGGATCGATTCGGTTTCAGCAGCTAAACAGGAGCAAGAACTAAGAACACTGGAGAGTGTCAGCTCATCTGGCTTCCAACCGCCTCGAATCATGCCGACGAGAAGCTTCATTGCTTCCTCCCCATGCCCACAATGCCCATAACCGACAATCATCGAGTTCCACGATACAACATTCCAAACAGGCATTTCGTCGAACACCCGTCGAGCATCATCAACGGCGAGGCACTTGGCGTACATGTCGACCAGCGAAGTACCCAAGACTACATCTTCCTCGAGACCCATTCTCAGAGAATGCCCATGAGTCTGCTTCCCCAAATCAAGAAAGCCACTGGAGCCGCAGGAGCTGAATAAGGCACTGAAAGTAAACCCATCTCCGGCAAAACCTCGAAGACGCATTTCATCGAACATCTTGTAGGCATCCGTCCCATGTCCATTAAGAGCATAGCAAGAAACCATGACGTTCCAGAGCACCAAATCTTTCTGCTCTGCCGAGTCGAAAACTGAGTGAGCTTCGGTGACGAAGCCGCATTTGGAGTAGAAATCGATTAGGGAGCTGGCGATGAAGGGATTTGAAAAGAACCCAGATTTCACAGAGAAGCCATGGAGTTGTTTGCCGGCTACTATATCGTTTAATCTGGAGGAGGTAAGAAGGCGCACCAACGCAGAGCAAGTCAGCCTCTCCACCGTCGTCTTTGGCGAGCTCCAGTAAGAAAAATCTCCCCTTTTTTTTGTTCTTTTAACTTGAATCAAGTTTCACTCAAATTTATAGAGCCAAATCTCAAGTCATAATTGAATCAAATCAGATCAAGTTAACTTAATCTTTATTTTCTAAATATAAATAATATAATTACTCATTTATTATAATTATTTATTACTTATATATAAATATATGTTAGTAATAATTAAAATATTTATTAAATCATTTTTTTAGTATAATTAAACTAATTTTAAATTCTATGATAAAAAAGATAACTTAATTAAATTTTTTGATTATTTTGAAGAATATGTATAATATAAAATAAAAATAAATTAGTTATATTAAAAATTATGTTGAATGTGAAATATAGTTAATTAATTCATTAAAAATTATGATAGATATAAAATAAAGTGATTATTTAATGTTGATAAGATTCGATTTTAATTTTCAAAAAAAAACCCAATTTAGATTATAAATTAAAAAAATAATTCAACAAAGTAAAATTTTATTAATTTAATTAAAATTATACTTTTCTCCGCATTTAATTTTTTATCTCAAAAAATTTTAGAATTCTAATAATTATATAAATTATTGGTAAAAAAATATTATTTATATATATACATTTTAAATTTAAAATAATTTATTTTAAAAAAAATAAATTCAAGCAAAAAATTATAACGCGATCAAAAAACACAGAGTCCATATGAGATAAAAAATTAATTAAATATATCACTATAAGTCTTATTTATTTTGAAATTAAAAATTAATTTAATTTAATTTTAATCTAGCATATCACATTATACATAAAATTTAATTTTATTTCACATCCTACACATATTATTAAAATAATAACTAATTTATATTACATTTCTCATATATCTCAATATAATAACTAATTTTATATCACATCTCTCACATATCTTAATATAATAACTAACTTTAATTCACATTATTCACAACTTTTAGTAAAAAAATATCTCTATTCAAATTTAATTTTACAAACAAACAAATCAAGTATATATCGTTTATCAAAAAAATATATATATATTATATCAAATATATATATATATATATATTATATTATCACATAAAATATATAGAATATTTAACATAAAATACGTATAATTAATATAATAAAATAAAATTTTCAATTGCAAATGTAGAATAGCGGTTGGATAAAATTTGGATTTTTAAATAAAAATAATAAAAATTTAATTTATTCTAAATTTTCAATTTAAATCATTTAAGGCGAAGCCCCACTCCAAACTCCAACGACGAATTATCTGCTTCCACGCCCAAATCGGCAAATCACTCCTCGATGCTTCACCGGCGGCGGCGAGCTTCGCCGCCACTGCTGCCTTTCCTCGAACGTCGCCGCATCGCACTTCTACTTCTCGCCCTCTGCTCTCCCTTTCTACTCTTTATTACCCTCCATGCCTGCGCCGCCGTGATCCGCCGCGCCAACGACCTCGGCCGCCGATGCCTTCCTGATTACGCACTCTTCTCCGGCGAATCTTCGCCTGCATCTGCGCGGCATATGAAGATCGCGATGGTTAGCTTGTCGCAAGCGGATGGCCGATCTCCGCGGCGGCGGTCGTTCCGAGGAGTGATGGCGGCGGTGGGAGGAAACAAGCGAAAGTACGCGGCGGCGATGGGGTACGACTTCGTGGATGCCAGCGATCTCGTCGATCGCCGGCGGCCGCCGAGCTGGAGCAAGATCCTCGCCGTCATCTCTCAGCTCCCGACCCACGATTGGGTCTTCTGGAACGATGCCGTGAGATTCACGCTTCTCTAGCTTTATTTTTATTTTTCAAAAACTTTTAATATAAAAATCTTAAATTTAGTAAATATTATTAAAAATTTATGAATGATACTATTTGGCCTCGTTTAATTTGAATTTTTTTTAATAAAAAAAAATATTTTTTAAATTTAATAAAAAAAAATATTTTTTAAATTTAATAAAAAAAAAGTTTATTTTAATATTAAAAAATATATAAAATGTGAAATACTTTAAATTTTAATATTTTTATTTATATTAAATATAAAATAAAGTTGATTTTTATAGTTAAAATTTGTGTTGTGCAAAAAAAATTGATTCCAATCAAACGAGATCTTTGTGTATATATATATAAAGTTCTCTTTTGATTATATGTGTTTTGCCTGTAATTTTTTAATTTGTTCTGTTTTGAATATTTTTTTACTTTTAAAATTTTTAAATTAATTTTAATAGAGGCGAAGAGAGGAAAAAATTAGAAGATAAAATTTCTAATCATTTTTTTTAAATGTATGATACATAAATAATAAAATATTAGTTTTAAATTTTTAAATAAGAGTAATTTTACTTAGATCTCTAAGGTTTACTCAATTTATCATATAGATTTATAATTTTAAAAATTGTCAGATAGGTCCCCACAACTTACTGTATAGTTCATTGTGATCCTTAATATTTATAAAAATCTTTCAATAATGTCTAATTAAATATTTTTCGTTAATAATTTCATTAAATTAAAATTTAATTAAGAAAACATAAAAAAAAAATTATGTGAAATTACAGTTGTACCCTTGGTCCTCGCTACGGCCGCCTGCTCGCAGACGCCGGCGTGGCTGGCAGCTCGAAAATATGGAAGAGTAAAAAAAAGGTATTTTTTTAATTTTAACAGCGTTTAACGGATAACATCACAGAAGGACCACAATGACCTATACAGTAAGTTTTGGGGACCTGTGTGCATGTTTTCAAAATTATAAACCTGCATGATAAGTCGAATAAACCTCAAGGGTCTAAGTGGAATTACCCTTTTAAATATTACAATTTGAAGTATTATAGAAATAATTCCTAAAAATATTATCTTTATGAAAAATAATAATAAATGAAACAAAAAATAGGAACACTATGTTATGTGTATTTTATAAAATGATTAATTATACTAATTTATCTTTATTGATATTGGTGCTATTTTTGTGTTTTTAGGACACGGTGGTCACCAACCCGGATATCTCTTTGGTAAGTACAGTTTTTTTTTTTTTTATAACACAATTTTTTGTTATTTGTTATAAAAAAATGAAAAATTTATCTTAAAAACAGAAAAATTTAATTTTAGAAACTTTGGCATACGTGGTTTGTCCAAAGCCGACGGATGGAGAATTTATGGCTCTGATTTGGTTTCGGTCAGGAGAGCATCCTTCGGGCAGCCAGTGGGCAGGGGGACATGAAGACCGGTCCTGATCTGGTGGTGACGGAAGATGTTAACGGCGTAAACGCTGGTACATTTGCATTTAAGGGCCTTTATTTACAGGATTTTAATCTTACATATATCTATACTACCTATTAATTATTAAATGGTTCATGGCTTGAAACTTATGGACTGCTCATTTTGCCCTTCAAAATTTACTATTTATGATGAAAAATTTGAATTTTCTATTTTGTCCAAATTTAAAATTTTTTTCCTTTTTTTTTCATACAATTTTTTGACATGTTTTAGAAATTGACATATGTTTTATTCATGTATATTAATTTTTTCTCATTTAATTGACATCTGTTTTATTCATCCTAATTCAATCTTTGATGAAATATTTGAATTTTTTATTTTCCCCAAGTGAAAATTTAGATTTTCTGTTTAATAAATATATAAGAATTAAGAAAAAATATAAATATATTTTAATATAAAAATTGAAATTTCTTTTTTATCTTTGATGGACAGTTGTTAAGAAATGCGGGGATAAGTGTTAATTATTATTTATAATTTCTCTTTTTTCAAAATTTAAGTACTGAAAAATTATAATTTTTACGATTTTACTCAATTTTTAAAAAATTATAATTTAATTCCTTGATTTCTTTTATATTTTACTTAGGTCTTAACTTATTACAGTAAAAATTATAATATGATCCTCTAATATTTCTTAGTTTTGACCTTTAATACTAAAGATTATAATTAAGCCTTCTAATTTTCTTTTTGTCTTTATCCTAGACCGTAATTTTTTATAATAACAACTATAATTTTAGCATTTTAATTTCTTTTAATCTTTACCTTAGATTCTAAGAAATTGATCCCCTAAATATATTTATATTTTAAACATTTTTCATCTATTTTTATATTATGTATTGTAAGACTACTCTTCGAAGGTAGGGCTGTACTTTCTAATAATAATGAATATTTTTATAAAATGTAGGTAATTGGTTCACAATAATTATCTATTCTAAACCCCCTCTTAATGCAATAGTATTTAAATTATCTTGCATGTAATAGGAGTATTTTTTGTTCGGCATTCAAATTGGAGCAGGAACTTCCTCGACACCTGGTGGAACCAAACATCTTTCATGCAGTTCGGATCGACAAAGAGCGGGGACAACGATGCATTGAAGTACCTGATCAAGAATATGTCATTTCATGAATTGCGAGATCACGTTCGGGTATCACCCATGCAGTGTCTCTTCAACTCCTACCCTTGGTATCCCTCGTGGAAGTCAGTATACCAACTTATCTCCTCACCTAGAGCTATATGGAAAGGTATTGAGTTTTAGTAATCAATCGACATAAAAGCTTAAGACTTCAAAAATAAGTTTATATGTTATATCTCTTATGAAGTAATTGGAGTATAGAAGAACTCAAACACAATATTTCTATTTTTATGTTACTTTCCATGATTATGATCATCTTAGTTTTTTTTTTTTTTTTTCAAATTTCAGGAGCATATTCAAGAGGAGATTTTCTTGTGCATCTTGCTGGTTTAGATGATAAAAAAAATTGGGCTGCAAGAATTATGCTGGATCTTGAAGCAGGGAGGAGAGATTATGTCTATTTAGATAGGCAGAAACCCTTTATTTAGTGTGACATTTTAATTTAAATTATTATTAATTTATGTTATAAGTTTTCCTTTTATAAATATAAAATTAATTGTCATGTTTTTTTTTGTGTACGTCAATCTTGACACATATAAGTTGTATTTGGTAAATACGATTTACATATAAAGAAGGCTAAAAAAGTTGATGAATTACTTATCTCGACAATGCATATTAAGTTAAATTCTTAAATATGTTATTTAAAGACTTGAAGTTAAATAGTAATATTAAAAAATTATATAGATATTTGAAAAAAAAATACTATTTTATTCTCAAAATTATATATCATTTCATGCACTTTATATCATTAAAATATAAATTAAGAATTACACACTTTTATATTAATTAATGAAATATTAGACCTTTATTTCATTGAAATATTAAAGTTTAGAGTTAACTATGTATAAAGAACCTTTTTGAAATTGACATATATAATTTGATATAGAGTAAATTATTGATAGATGTTTATAGTCTATCTATAATTATATTTTAATTTATTATTTTTTTTATGTTTTTAAATTTAAACCATAAAATTTATATTAAAAAATATAAAATTTATTAGGTTTTAATTTTTTTAAAATTTTAAAGATATAAGTGAAGTAATTCAAAAAAATATTTAAAATCAAGTGCAAATTTTAAAAATTATAATTCAAAATATAATTATCAGTGACCCGTAGAAATGTTCTTTTAAACTCTCCTCTCCCCTCCTCCAACGGTTCTGAGTTCTTCCATCGCTGGTGCCTGGCTCTCCCTCCCTTCCCTGGCACGATCATCTCTGCGCTTAATCGAGAGGCCCAATAGTGGATAACACGACGAACTAAAAACCTCAGGAAATGTCGGATTACGAGTGCGTAATCCGCGATTCATACCTCCCAGACGATGAGTTATTGGAAGAAAGGAGTCTCCACTTCCTCAAAGACTCCAAGATTGATCAAGGTCGATAAATCTCTCTTCTTTCTTCGTGGGTTTCTTCCCCTTTCTTCATCTAACAGTTTTCTAGGTTTTAATCGGGGGGGTTTCTCCGTTTTCCTCGTCTATGGTTTTAGCCTTCTCCGAGGCGAAGGCGAAGAAAAAGGCCGGGAAGAAGCACAAGGTGAAATGGATGAGGAGGCCCATGGTGATGCCCGAAGCCATTATCGAGTTTCTTGACGAAGATCTCCGTGAGAATGCCATTCGATACCTTAGCAATTTCCTCGTCGAGGTGTCTTTCTTTTTCTTGTTTTTTTAACCCTAATTTTTGTTTGATTTTTGTCTTCGAGAGCTTTGTTGTCTACCTTTCTATTCTATTTTTCCCTTAGTTTTTGCTTGGTTTTGGTTTTTTTTTATTCTTTGAATGTTTCTTTATTGCAGATTTGATCTGTATGATTAGTTTTTTATCTGAGATGTATTAAGTTTCTTCCTTTGAAATTTTTCCCCTTACTCATTTATTTCTGGATAGTTGCTACATTGCTAATTTCCTTTGAAACATGTTTATGGGTGAGAGTTTAGCCTGATGATCGATAATGGCTCAATATTCGTAATTTTATCAAGCCGAGTTCAAGATATGGTAGGATTGGATTGATTCGTATTGAACTCGGCATAATTTGTTTAATATAAATAATGTAATTATTTATATAATATATTTATTTATTATTTTATCAAAAGAGTGTAAGACATAATGCTTAATATGTGTTAGGCAAGCTTGTGGGCATGATTGACTCATATTTGAAACCTAATAAAAGCCAGTATTTTTTACAAAATAATTTTTAATTCATTAAGGTTTGAGTTAATTCAAAATCAGATACTAGTTGAATCAAGCTAGTCGGAACTCAAAAAGTTTGAGCCACTATCTAGAATCAATCTATAAATTAATGACCCTTGCCTTGCTCAACTCAAACTTTGATCATTCTCACTCCTAAACATGTTTATGGATTGTTGCTTTTCTAAATTAGTTCCTTTCAATGTGTGATTTTAAACTTTTAAATATTATGGTCTTGAACATTTAGTAGGTATGAAATAGTTTGTTAGTATGTAGTCCTTATTTTGTAGTTTCTTTGGTGGCATACCTAGTATAAATAGTTAGCTTTCCAAAGAGATGTCTCTTTTTTTTCTTTGAATTTCCCCTTTCTTTAGCATTGCTAGATAGTTGCTAGAATCAGTAGAATGCTATGTTCTTGACTGCTTTGATGAAATGTTTTGTAGGTCTTTGCTTTCTATATCACGTCCTTTGTATGTATGATTAAGATCATTCAGGTCTTGACCATAAGTAAATATAAATTAGTTCTTTGTCTTGTTAGTTGTTTTTGGTTGTTATGGCTGTAGAAAAGAGAGGAAGATCCGGATAATTATAAACGTGCTGGATTTTTGTTGTATAACTCTTGCGCAACGATGACTACACTGCTGCAGGTCAGGTGTCCATTTTTCAATCTGTGTATGTTCTTTAAAACTTCAAAATAAGCTTTATGCAATACAAGAATCAATATGATCGAAACAGGAAGTCGTGAGCTTCTTCAGAAAGATGTCTGAAGAAACACTAAATGTGAGATCCATTAAGCGTCTTGCTAATGTTCTTACCCTTTTCCAGGTTAACTAGCTCCCTTTCTTCAACTCTGGGTTTATATTTCTATCAATAAACTGTGTTCTTAAAATTTATTTTATTTTTATATAAATATTTGCAGTGCATTGCCGCTAATCAAGAAACAAGACAGAGTTTTGTCAATTGTAAGGCAGAATATCACCTCAATTCAAGAGCCAAACGATTGCTAATGGAGTGTCTTGCATGAAATAAATCTACATTTCTTTCGTGAGTTTGCGCTCACGAAGAGCATTGCTTTGCAATGTGCAGAATAAAGAAGAGAAACCCATGCAGTCAACTCCATTTAGATTGGAATTATGGCTTTGTTGTTGTTTTCATTGTGAGGATCTTACAGTAGTTAAGGTTTACAAATCTATCATTTATGTTGCAGCTGGAATTCCGGATTATTTGATCCCTATGATCCTATTTGAGTGCAAAATTGAATCTTTCGATAATATACGTGCCATTGTCCTTTCGGTGATTGGAATTCTTTGCCAGGTAGTGATTTGTTTTCCATATGCATATTTCTTGACTATAATCCTATGTATTTCCATGATTTGTATATGATTCTTGGCACTTTCTCTTTATTTTAAGGTCAGAGAACCATATGCCATTGACTGGGCTATTAAAAGCAATGTGATAGAAGTCTGTCACACAATTGTAGCTACTGGAAGTGAGCTTGACAAAGTGGTAATGTGATCTTTCCTTGTTTCTCGGTAAACGGAGATTATTTTTCACAATTAACTCTCAAATTTCATTCTCAACCTTTGATACATGACTGATAGTAAAAAACATTATTTCTAAAGTTACATTCCATCATTAACCTACAAGTCTAAATTTTTTGTACATTTGGGTTGAGTTAACTAGAATTTAAGAGAGTTGAAGCAAGAGATATTATGTAGAGGAATATCAAAATATATGACTAGCATGCACTGAATAAACAAACTATGCTTGATTCGGTAGTTTGTATAAGGGGAACACATAAGCGCCCTTAATCAATGATAACAACAACAAAGCTGCAAACTATGCTTGATTCCGGAAATCTGTATAAGGGGAACACATAATCGCCCTTAACCAATGACAACAACAAAGTTGCATTCCAACTACATGGTGACGTAACAGCTCCCATATTCTTTTAATCACCACAAAATTGAATGAGTGGTTGTTTTGTGGAGTTTATAAAGATTAGAATGCTTTTAAAGATCAATTGAAATTTTTTGAGCGCGTATTGTTGAAGGCAAAACCCGTACGAGGGGGGCACTAATCGAGTTATTATCTAAGTAATAGAGAAATAAGTTTATAGAAATAAACCTATAACACCAATATTTATGTGGTTCGAGGAAATTTCTTGCATCCACAGACTGAGCCAAGTGAGCAAATAGTTCCACTATGAAATATGGGTGCCCGTGAGGGAGTTACATGGGAATTATATATTAGTAGGATGAAAAAGTAAATAATAAAATAAAAGAGAACTCGAATGAAAGTTAATCAAAAGCATAAGACCCAAATTTTAATTTTTGTATCATCTTTTCCTTGGCTTTGCGAGATACCAGATAGGTTGAGCAAATCTGGCGGTGTTTGCATTGGTCCTATTGTGAGATATGTGAGATAAGTCATGCATGCGGCCTTTCAAAGTTTCCCACAAATGATCTTTTGCCTTAATTACAAATAACTCTACAAACAAACAACCCTACTAGGTCGGTAATGTCCAACAATTTTTCAGCTTGAGTTTAAAGTTTTGAAGAAGAACAATCCATTAAGTTGATTAATATCTCACTATAATGTCAATTGAAATGAGTTTCTCAATATTGGCAGATTGCAATGCATATCCTGGAAGCCATACTTCAGGATAAGTGTGGGATTTCTTATTTCTGCAGTTCTTCATGCAATCTACTGTTGTGCATGTTGAAGACATGGGATGAATTGGTAATTTTTTTTTCTCTATCTTGTAATATTTTCTGCTTAAGGTCCTCTAACCTAATTTTCTCTATGTTCAAGGTAAATCATCTAGCAGAGGACCAGGAATTCTCTCCACGTCTACTCTTCCATATCATCCGATGCTACATGATTCTCTGCTCCCATGAGAGGTAATTTACTGTAAGCATGATTTCATTTGTTGTATGTGTATGACCTAAAGGAGAAAGTTATTAGTTCATGTATATATATGTATATGTATTCAGTATTATATTAGCTAAATGTATAGAGTTTCCATTACACTCCATCAATTAACAAATCATTTAGTTTTAAGTGTGTGATTTTTTTTTTTTGTCTGTCTTCCTCTTTTTACATGAGTGAAAGTCAAAAAATTCAATTTTTTTTTACTAAAATTTTAATCAACCTACGATTTATATGTTTAAATTATTTAGCTTACTCTCTCCGTGTTTATCTTCAATTGATGTTACTCTAACTTTTTCACAATTATATTCATTTCTCATTCTATTCTTTTGTGTAAACTCACTCATCTACTTTAGCATCATCATTTCTATAACATTTATTTTATTTATATGCTTCTTTTTTGTAGGCCAATATTTAGCACCATATATCATCGTGGTTTTACTATTATTTTATAAAATCTACTTTTTATTTGAGTGAAATTTTTCTTGCAGCACATCAGATGCATTATTTCACTTTATCCATCCTACTTGGTAAGAGATATAATTAAATTAGGGAGAGTGGAAATAACATATATATTATTCCCATCCTACTTGGTAAGAGATATAATTAAATTAGGGAGAGTGGAAATAACATATATATTACAAGATTATAGAAAATAGACTCTGGTGATAGTAAGAATGTGACTAAAAGTAAATTTTGTTAAAGGTCATAAGGTTCATGTAACCTAGAATTAATATAACATGCAAACACCAAACATGATTGTCTCACAAAGAAAGATTTTTGTGGTCATGAAAAGTTTACCGATGATGATAGATGATTTTTCTTCGAATGATATCACCTTTCGATTCGAACTATTTCAGGGGATATGCCATTGTGGTGCAGAGAATGCCTATTCCTCTCACAGATGGGTCCTTTGATGGCATGATAGAGGTTTGCTGAATCAAGCAGTGAGCTGAAAAGCAGTTTTATTTTAAATTTTCTGAAATTTCTTTATTTGCAGGAGTTCCCAATTGTTGGGAGATTGCTCCATCAGCTTCTCCTGTGTGTTGGGAAAGCAATTGAAGAGGTAGATGAAGAAGCAGCAGCAGCAGCAGCAGCAGCATTTTCTAGCCCTTTGTTGCATAAGAGATGCTTTGATCTTTGCCAAGTCAACTTATTCCCATCCTTTGATCTTGTAACAGATCCATTGTCCAACATTCTGTACAACACAAGTGAAGAGTACATGTTATTCTGATTTTTCGAACACCACAATTTTTCCCGTTTTAATTGAAAATTACAGTGTTGTGATTCAAACCTGAACCCTCAGTTACCCAGAAAAACTCTTTATTCACTGGGCTAAAATATTACATCTCTATAAAGATTCTAGTGTCAGTAGTTGATTATTCTTTTCTATTTTAATTTTTTTTATGAGTAATATTGGTGATATCACTGTTTTTTTGATTCGTTGTTGTAACCCTAATACGGTTTAAAATCGTTTGAGTTTGTGTAGCTCAAGCTGATTTAAACTCGCTCGACCTTATCCTATTAACAAAAACTCAAATTTTGAGGAAAAAAAAGTTTGAGAAAAAACATTCATTTATATTCAAAATTCAAAATTTACTTCTCAATTACTTAAATTTTATTTTATTTGAAGCTGACTTTTTTATTTGATATTAATTAGTTCGAAAAAGGATTGATGTTCTTGAAATTGATTTTTAAATATGTAAATTTTTTTATTTAAGGATTAAACAGAGATATAGAATATTTATTGCCCATAAATACATTATAGAACAGGCATGAAAGAAATTAAAGAATATACATAGATATATTTGTGCGTTCGACTTATTATAGTGATATAAAACTTGAAGATATAAAATTAGTAATCTAAAATAAAAAATGTTACATTTGTTTCTCTTTCTAAATTATTTTATAAATTTTATTTTTAAATAAAATTTATAAAATAATTTAGAAAGAGAAAACAAATAGCTTTTTTTATTTTAGATTACTAATTTTATATCTTCAAGTATTCAGTGTATAAATTATTTTATAAATTTTATTTTTTCTAAAAAATATATATTTTAACAGTTACTTGATAATAAATTAATTAAAAGTAATCAATGAAAATGAATCCGAGTCAAATAATTTTTTAGTGAAAAATTTAGATAAAATATTTTTAATTTTACGATTCTGTATAAAATAAAAATTTTATTGAGAAAAACTTTTAGATATTTATCTATAATAATATTTGAAATATTATTTAGAATCTCTTTGAGTGATAATTTAGGTATTAAAATTAAATGTCAAAGTTGAATTAAAATTATGCATTTGATTTTTTTTATATATTTTTTATGCTGCATATGTATTTTATTTTTCATATTTTTAAATAAATGTTTTAAATTTATTCACTATTTACAAAACTATGCCTATGCAATAATTGCTGAACATCAAGAACAGATTTTGCTCTTTCGTGGTCAACGTATTTGCATGATGAAGTCAACCGCACGTGGGTGAAATTAACATGTAAACAATGATTAGTCCATGCGGGTTTGGATTTTCTGTGCACGGAATTATGTATAATTATCGTACAAATTAAATGGATAATTTATTTTAGGTCCCTGAGGTTTGTATCACATTGCATCTCAGTACTAAGTCTGTGAATAAAACTATTTACTTTATATGTATTCTGAGTGAAAAAAATGGGATGATTTAGATATTAAAAACTAACTGTTATTTTTCACTATCTTATAACTAAAATTAATCAATCGCATAACTTTAAATAATAAATAAAATATATAATTAGCAGCTGAAAAGTCTAAATATCATGAATTAAAGCACAATAGATTATAAATCTCAAAGAACTAAATGTTATAACTCAGGGACCATGAACTAAGATATAACATATAGTATAGAAAATTTCTTATAGGTTTTTACATTAAATCATAATTAGTAATTCATATTTTTTAAGAACTTTCATTAAAATCCCTATTCTTAAATTGTAGAGACTTAGAAATTTCTTATTTTGATTAACTCTAAGTCTTAATTTTAAATGCTAGAGTTTTAAAAAACAGAAATTAAAATATAATTATACATAAATCATAACGATCTATCAATTTTTTGCCCCACGTCGTAATCCAACAATTTAATACCACCAAGCAAGGTTTTGAAAATCGGACCGGCTTCAGAATCGGTAGACTGAAAGGGTCAAGGTTCAATGGTCAAACCGGGGTCGAACCGGGGTCTAACCGGGATGAAGTAAAAACTAAAAAAACTAGTAAAATATAATATAAATATAGTTAAGATATATATTATTCACACATCAACACAATAATTAGACATAAAATGAATGATTAATAATTAAATTTAACAAATAATATCTTATATCAATAACCCAAAAAATAATTCCAAACAAATCGAAATAACAATAACCCAACAAAATATTCGCAAATCACAAATTGAGTATAATATTTAGTACATCATTAAAAGATCTGAATAAATGTATGCTTTATCAATATTAAAATACTAAATCATTTTATCATTTCATATCACTAAAATACTAAAATGCTAAATCATTTCGAAAGAATGGGGGCCGGAGAGGAGAGTGCGAGGCAAGAGAAATCGCGAGTTCCGCAGAACGGAGGCTGAGTTAGGGACCCAGAGTTTAGGAAAGTTTTTTTTTTTTAATTTTAAACTCAAC
>JAEMOT010002817.1:667574-684569 GCA_019297695.1 Apostasia ramifera | reverse complement strand
TGAGGTTTACTCGACTTGCCACGCAGGTTAATAATTTTGAAAACATGCTAGACAGGTTCCCAAAACTTACTGTATAGGTCATTATGGTCCTTCTGTGACGGTATCCGTTAAACGCTGTTAAAATTACGAAAATACTCTTTTTTACCCTTCCATACTTTCGATCTCTGGCTGCCCGCCACGCCGGCGTCCGGCGATCGCACGCTGCCCTGCCCAGGCGTCTGCGCATGCGAGGACCAGCTGGGATATAATTGTAATTTTATATTAAAAAAATTATGATTTTTTAATTAAAATTTTGATTTAATGAAAGATATTTAATTGGACCTTATTAGAAGCTTTTTATAAATATTAAGAACCACAATGACCTATACAGTAAGTTTTGGGACCTGTCTGACATGTTTTCAAAATTATGAACCTGCATGGCAAGTCGAGTAAATCTCAGAGGACCAAGTGGAATTACTCCTAACATCTAATATTTATTATCACTCATTAAAAAAAGCATCTAATATTTATTATCAAAAAAAAAAATCTAATATTTGACAAAGTGTGCGAGTGAAACAAAAAATATATTGAAATCAAATAAAAATGAAATATATTATATCTTCCCCCTTTATGATGAGCTCTACACGCTTAGCTTGCCATTTTGCAGCATGGAGATGACTTAAATGTAATGACATGCACGTGCACTCCACATTGGCACATTTAATTAAATAGTTAATTAAGGTAAAAACCAAGTGTGAAACTTTGTCCATTTCATTATATGTTCACACTTAAATTTAGTAACATTTGATATAGTCATGATGCAAAGAGATTTCATATTTTGATATTTAACGTGTCTTTATTTAATATCAAGTCGAACCCATAGAACATGTTAGTATGAGACTTTAACTATATAGATCAATAACTTTTTTTTCCCTTACTTTACTCTACATGTAATATAATAAAGCGGTAAATAATAAAAAAAATAACGAATAATTATATACACAACACTCTATATTATCATAATTACGTATATCATACCCATTTTTAAAAAATAACACTGCAGCTTTAGAAAAAATGTGTGGAGTATAATTTTTAGATGTGTGATGTGTAATTTTTTAAAAAAAATATTTAATATATAAATATGGTAATATGAAGTGTTATGTATGTAAATGTTCTTTCATACACATAAGGACACAGAGGAGTAGATCACTATATCAAAATAAGATATGTACAAGATGAGAAATAGCGGCTACAATATACGTAGAATACAACTGCTCCAGCAAAAATATAGCAATAATTTTAAAAGGCTAGAATTAATCAAACCTGGGTCAAGGTAAGAATCAAGATCTAGTCAAGATAAAATGATTTCGCTTCTACCACATGATTTCAATTTTCAATTTTTCACATTATTTTTTTTTTTCAGAATTATTACACCACGAGTCCTTCGGGACAGGCCAAACAAGATTCGGGTCACCCAACTTTACAATATGAAGCTAATGATTATTGCGAAAGCTACTATTCTAGAATTATGTTATCGAGAGTTTTTGCCTCTGCCAAACAATAAGTGATCTACTAGCTCGATCATCCAAAATACATATCACATGGTTAAAGCCACTCTCCTCTCTCTTCAAACTAAGTTGTTAACTACAATATAAAATTATTATTGTTATAACAAAATATTAGATATTACTATTTTTAATAAAAATTAGATTACTCTATTTAAACTACTAGATTAATCCCATTGATTTCCTTATTTTATGTAGTCATAGATTATATATTTTGATGCATGCTTTCATTTGGCCCTTGGTGATTGGTTTGTAATAATATCATATTCCTAAAGTTGACTCATGACTACCAAAGTCCTCCATTTTATTTTTAATTTCATTTTTTAGATTTATTGACCATCAAAATTAGTTTAGTGCCAACTAAAACTTTGTTTTATATATTTTATATTAATTTATTACTTTCGCCTTCATAAACTAAAGTCGATGTTATTATCAGCGTCGGCTTTACATCGAGTTGGAGGATTAATTAGAAGATATATAGCATATGAGCGTTGATTTAAGGTTTTTTTGATTTTATTTCACACAACATTGATGTCAATATGCACACGATCAAAAGTGCCACAATTTGTCATCGTAATTCCAACTGATGCAGAACTCATGACGATGAACTTTTTACAGTGATTATTACAGTTAGTATTGCCTTCTGGCTGACTTGAATAACTCAAATTATTATTTTTAATGTAATAAAAAATAAATTTTGATATGATATTTTCATTTTTGTTATTTATAAAAAAAATGAAATAAAATTAGTAATATTTTGAGAATATAATATGATATGAAATAATAATAGATTTTTTTTAATTTAAGTTGGATGATATATAAATTAAAGTTTAATTTAATGTAAAATTTTGTATATAATTTAAAGAATTATTAATTTAATATTAAAATTTATGTTTGTTGGATGTTTGTCGTATGGTCTTTTGACTCGACATCAATCGTATATTATACGTTAATCGTTCAATTGAACGATTTAAATTTTCTAGGAAGAGAAACTCCAAAAGTTGATTAATTGAATTGTGGCTTGGAGATGATTTGATTTAACTTGGATGATATTTCATTCGATGTTATTCTAATATTATATCATATAATCTAAATAATTTCATAATATCAATATATCATTTTTTGATTAATAGTTACATAAATTTTTAGAAAATTTTTTAAATATATTATCAAATTAAGTAATTATTTTCTCTAAATAGCATAACATAATATCAACATCACAATGAACCAAACGCACCCTTAATTAAATTTAACATGTTAAAATCATTTATATCTAATAATTAACTATATAAATCTACAATTTTCATGGCATTTGATCCAATTTAATTCGAAAATGATTGAATTTAACGCAAATAAAACTAAATTTAAGCTGTTTGATGGGAGAAGTTATTGGGTTCGGACGGCGCACCGTCCGGAACCCAATCAAAGAGTGCCACGTGTGCCATACAGCTGGGTCCGGGCACACGTGGCGCCCTCTAATTGGGCGTCCAAACGGTGCGTACGGCGCACCCAATAATTTTTCGTTTGATGGGGTGGTTGAAGCTTCAACTTCATATGAATACTTTGCAATTTTAGGGAAAACTTTTTCATACATATCATATACATTTAATTATCTTAGTAGAAACTCACAACCAATAGTTGAGATTATTCAAATCTATATTCAGATAATTTTTTTATAATGCTAATCTGACGCTCGTGGACAAAGATCGATGACGGGAAGTGATCTCTGGATAATGTTCTAAGAGAATTAAGGAATCACTTAGAAAGAGTGTAGCTCCTGGCAGGCTTCTAGGCTGATAACAAATAGTGAGAGGGACACAAGAATGAATTGTCTCACATCGAAAAGAGAAGAAGATCTTGAATTATATAAATAGCTAACGTGATCACATATAGTAGAAGCACCTTTTAGGATAAAATCATGAGACTAATGATAGAAAACTCTATAGTTAAATATGTTTGGGCTAGATTAGCGTTGAGATGAGGGGCAAAATCGTGAGGTTAATAATAAAAAACTTCATAGTTAAGCATGCTTAGACTGAAATAGCATTGGGATAAGTGACCTTCTGAGAAGTACTCAAGTCACGTAATTTTTTTAAATTTAAAACGAACAATACCTTTATATATATATATATATATATATATATATATATACATATTAAAGCTCTTAAATTTTGACAATTCTTAACTTTATTGCATCCATATTTTTGAACTTGAGTTCATGAGAATTTGAGGGTTTTAAATATAATATTGAAGAATAAAAGATAAAAGAATAATTATTAAGATTTTGTATGTGTTCTTCTTGTAACATAATATTAAGAAGCAGGAGATTTTTGGGATATATTACGTTGGAAATTGAAAAGATATTGTAAAAATCGGATCCATTAAAAAATCGATTTAGCATTAATGATTTGTTCGTAATCGAATCTATTAAATTTATAATTTAATTACCATTACTTAAAGGCTCTGTTTGGCGTGAGGACCAAAATAGGACCAAAATAGTATTAATTTATTTAAAATAAAAATATCAACTTTATTTCACATTCTAGACCAAAATATTCAAATCGAGTATTTTAATCTAAAATGTGAAATAAAGTTTATATTTTTATTAAAAATTATTGAATATGTGAAGTAAAATTTTATTTTTTATATTAAAATTTGTGTAGAATAATTAAAATAATTTATTTATTATTATTATTATTATTTTTTAAACTAGTACTATTTTGGTCCTGTTTTGATTCTCGCGCCAAACAGTCATCACAAAAAAAATTTAATGATTCATCGCCGTTGAACGAGTTGGACCTCTTCGAATATACAATTCGATTTTAGCACCTGATTGACCGGATAGCGAGCTGGTTCACAAACAAACAATTCGGATTAACCGGTTCAATTTTTATAATACTATTTTTTATATTGATATATAATAATTTAGAAATAAAAATAACATTTTAATCAAAATCAGTCACCACTATTATGACGAAACCCTTTCAAACTACTACTACAAAGTCAGACTAAACTAGCTTGTTTGACTTTGAGTAGGCTCGTTATTCAGTTTAATTTGATGCCAAAATCAAATTTAGATGATAATAAATTTAGATATTTATAAAATATTTTTTATTTAGTGATGACAAAAATTAATAGAATGAATAAGTTTGTGTTTTGAATATTTATAATTATATTTTATAGAAATTATTATTTTTAAATTATTTTAAAAAATAGTAATTTACTGATTTAAACGATTCAATGATCGGTGCAATCGGCCCGATCATATACCACTCAACTGGTTCTTAATGAGATCCAATTTTTACAACACTAGCTTGTTGGAGGAAAAAATAATGATTTGAAAAACTTCTGTAAATATTTTTGAAAAATATGTATGATGTGAAATACTGTGAACTGCTTATATTTAAAATTATGTTGGATGCGAAAAAAAATGACTGTTTTATATTAAAATTTGTGTAAATGAAATATATAATATTATTTTATTTTTTTAAAATAAAATAAGATTTTTAGTTGGAGAAATGAAAATTTTAGCAATGACTAAAATTTCTGTCAATTAAATGAGGCCTAAGATGTAAATTTTTCAATTGAACCAAACTTGCCAAGGCCTAAGTAAGAATGGGCTAGCCCAACATCCAATGGGCTAAGCCCATTATACTGTTCATGGGCCTCAATGGCCCATTACGTCAAGCTGCAAGCATGTGCGTCCTCCTTGAGATCAAAAAAATATATTTCATATAAATAGCATTACAAATAGTATTATTTTAAGTTCAACTTAATGAAAGAAGATATTTATATTTATGATAATTCAATCAGTTCAGCTTGATTTAATTTGGTTAGTATTTTATAATCTTATTTAGTAGATTTGATTTATAATTTTATATTTAATTCCATTAATCAGATCGATGCAATTTGTCAAATGTGCAATAGGTTTCCTGCAAAGGAAAATTGGTTTTGGGGGGAAGGTTGAACTTGAATTCATGATTTGATTTTATTTAATCCGACATTTAATTCATCATCTCCTAAAATTTTCAAATATAAACTGTTATAACTATATATATATATATATATATAGGAGATTTACGTACAAAACACTGAATTCATCACAAATTACATATTTCACCATCTTTTAGTAAATATTACATATATCACACTCTGCTTATGGGTTTTACATTTTTATTGTAATAATAGAAATGTAAAAAGAGTGTGGTATGTGTAATATTTACTAAAAGATGGTGAAATGCGTAATTTGTGATGAATTCAGTGTTCTGTACATAAATCTCCCATATATATATTTGATAATGTATAAATTAAATGATTCGTATGTGATGCAGAACATCCTTATAAGTAGCAACTCCGACGACGATATTACATGTCGCTCAAGGATGACCATCGCTGTCATGTTTCTTTCATATTATCACACGCACACTTTATCACATTTTTTTATAGCATTTTAGATATTACGAATTTTATTATGTTGCATTACATTTTTGTAAGAGAGATCATTAGTATTTATGAAAGGCTTATTTTATCGTGTATTCATTTATGGGCTTTAGGAGAGTGTGAAAATCGATGTAAATGGGCTAGACACAAGAGAATTATAATTTTAAGTTTTGATGATTTTGGACTTTTATTATTGCTCGTGAGCCCACTCAAATCTTGGCTATTAATTGAATTGATTATAAGGACACAATGAAGATCAAGCTCGTCGCAAATCAAGGAAAAGAGTAGATGGCGCCTCCTATAAATAGAATGAATCAAGAGAGGATTAGCTTAGTGAAGTTAGCCATTATTTTAATCCTAATTGAGAAGAGTGAGTAAATGACCTCCATTGTCTATCAACTACTCATCCTGTCCCCTACCAGTCTGTCGTCAATGAATACTACTGATCCGTGGAAGATAGAGTTGTGACTTTTCCATTGGTATCTGTATCTTTTTTTCCCCTTGATTCTCTCTATTTTCATCGACCTGTATTCTCTACATAATATTTTTTTGGTATTTTCTCTCTTTTTCTCATAGACTATGCTTCTACTTCTCTCTTTAAATCTTATATTAGATTTAATCCAAACTAATAAATAATGAACAACTTTTGTCAACGAAAAGCTTTCTTTGATTACAAATTTTTGTTATCGAAGAGGGTTCATCAATGACTTTTTCAAAGAAATCCTTTCTACAAGACCGATATTTTCAAGAAACTTTATTCAACGAATCATCCTAATTATTTTATCATCCTTCTAATATCACATAACTTTGGACATATCAACTCATTAAGCAAATAGGTCATTTGATTATTACATAGTATATATATGCATTAAAATGATGAACTTTGAGGACATGCATTATTTTTTTTATGACATTAAATTAAGAAATACATTAATAATGAAGACATAATTGTTTTATAATTTCCCATATGGTTGGCAAATGTGAATAGATCAAGTAAACTATTTTTAGTTCTTATTATTATGTTTGGTTGTGCTTGTGTTTATCTTCTTGTCTATTGTGAAGGGTGGGGAACAATATCTTCTAATATGTAGTGGACTTTTGTTTGAAAAAGAAAAATTATATTAAAGTCCTTTTCATATATAATTTTTTTCTTTTTGGTGTTCATAATTTTTTCTTTGATAATGACATATATATATAAATTAATTATCTTAATTGCATATCAAACAATTCTTAATATTTACATCTCATAAAATCTAAATAATTGCAAATTATAATTTAATTATTTTTTACTTCTCATGAAGGAGGCATTTGGCTCATTGTCGAGTTGCCTACATAGTGATTGTTATTCAATTTATCTCGACATGTTTTTTATTCAATTCAAAATAAAATTAATTCAACTTATGATGGACTCAATATTTATATTTTTCTAGTATATATTTCAGATGTTTTATTTATAAACATATTTTTTGAATACTATATATTGTAGAGATAGGTATAAAAAAATATGTAATGTGTATAAATTTTATGATTATCAAGACGTGAAGGTCCCAAGCTCAAAACATTTTGATTGGCTCAAAGTTCGTGTTCGCAATGTGACGAACTCGCTTAACCTTTCATATTTTTCGTACATTAATTATCTCATATAAGGTTCTTAGAATCGATTAGTTTGATCATAAATAGGCCATTATATCTAAAAAGCTTGTAGCTTTCACTTTTTATAATAAACACACGTAAGTATTTGGCTAATTGATAATAATGTTTTTCTTTGGAAATAATAATTGATGATAGTGCTTATTATTAAATTATTATTTTTTCTATTAATATTTCTAATTATTGTTTTGTTTTTTGTTAAATGTATCTTTTTCTTAAAAGTATATGGATTAAATCTATAAAATTAAAAATATTTGTGATATAACTAGTTCTGGGGTCATCTGGTCATCAGTTCCATCGGTTAAATCGATTAGCTATCAGCCAACTTCATGACTAGTTTAACTACTGATTCGATTCTAAAAAATTTAATCTTATGTTAAATTAAAGAAAAAAAAGATTCATAATTCCCATAATTGCTCACAAATTTTAAATCTAATTAGAATTATTATATAGCATCTATTTAGTAAAACTAGTTGAATTCAAAGTTTAGATTATTTATTTGAAACGTGCGATACGTAATGATTCCATAATATTATGTATATATTGTAGTGCAACACTAATAAAGTTCGCACCAGTGGTCTAGTGGTAGAATAGTACCCTGCCACGGTACAGACCCGGGTTCGATTCCCGGCTGGTGCACAGTAGAGGCCATTAAAAATGCTGTTAAATGGTGTTATTCGATTTTAAATATTAATTAATACTATTAAAATTGAAATTTATGCTTTTTCAAAAAAGAAAAAAATAAATTTTATGAGTTCTGAACATTTATTTTCAGGAAAAAGTTCACAATTAAATTTTAAAATAATAATTTATAATACCTAATTATTTTATTTATTCAACTTGCATATGTTATTATATATTGTAAATACATAATTACAAACTGTATATCCTCCATTAATTTGAGAGTGATCTTGTCGTTCTTCTTTAAAAGAGGAGAAAAATCTAACCATTCATCAATATAAAGTGGCACAGCTTGTAATTATGCTTTCAAAATATGGTGACTCGTAATTAAAGAAGGTCTAAATTGATTGTTATATGATATCTCAAAGATAAAATCACTAGAGCAAAAAGCAACTCCTAACAAGCTAGCTGCTAAGCATAGCTAGAGGGGAACTAGGTTTTATACCGAAAAATGGATACAATTCTTGTGCTATATATGTAAGAATATGATCGCCCGAAGATGTAAAAGCATCTTTTAATTATAAAATCATTAGGTGAACCATGCAAAAGATGAAGGGCCTGTGACAGATGATCGAAGAGAGAAATGAGTGATTATCAAGTGTTGTTTTAAGATAAAAGAATCACTTGAGATCTGACTTGTAAGCCTAGTGAGAGAGGAATGACTGAATTGTCCCTACATCAAAAAGTGGAAAGTCGTTCCCGAGTAATACATATAAGAATGTAATGATCTTAATAAACTTATGAACCAAAGTAAATAATACCTCGAAATAACGATGAATTTTTTTGGTTTGCTAATATAATACAGTCAAATCAAAATGAAAAACACGGATAGGATCTACTTTTGTTTTCATGCTTAAAAGCGAACTACTTTGTCACAAAATTTAAACTATTCATTAAATTATTTGTAATTATGATTTAACTCTGCAGGAATGCCACAGTAATTTATCCTAAAAATTAATTGTGAATGCTCAGTCCATAATATTAAAATAATAGGTATATTTGTAATTCACTTAAACTTTTTGAGATGTTTGGGAAATTCTCCATTAAATAGTTAGGTTTGATTCTTTCTTAACAGGTAAAAATTACACAGAGGTGGAGTTAAATTATGACAATTTCATCAGCAAGAGTTCAATGCCATATGTCATTTTCTTGTATTAATTATTTCAACATGATTAATTGATGTTTCATTGAGAAACTATCATGCATTTGGCTCTTTAATATATATATATATATATATATATATATATATATATATATTAGGTATTTACCATTAAACCCTTTTACTAGTCGAGTAAAACTTATTTCTTTTCACTTTGACGATATATATATATATATATATATATGAGAATAGATCTTGGAAAACAAAAATAATGATAACGCTAAAGAGAGAAAAAATTGTGAATCATCTTATGCGAGAAGATCTGATTTATAGTGCCCGCTCCAATGAAGTAAAGCAAAGAAAGATAATAAAAAAAAGAATAATTAGAAAAACGTGTCTAATAATATATATGATTCAGAGAAGTTCTGCTACATCCACAATTGAGTCAAGCAAAAAGAGTGGGTATAATTTGTTGACATAAGATAATAAATTGATCAAAGGGAAAACAAATAAGGCTTTTTTTTTATAAAATTCTATCAATCGTTGTAGCATTGATCGATTTAATGGAGTTTTAAAAGAGATCGGAGAGGATGATGTGGAGAAATGGTGCACATGCCGCGTGTCTTACTTACTACAGTTCAATGAGGACAAACAATAACTCTATATTTCTTGGGAGATTATAGCGACGGAGGGCAAATTAAGATTATTCAGAGAGGAACTACATAAGCGAGAGGGATTAATAGTTGAACTCATTTTATCTCGAGATTTTTCTCACTCATCTTGTGGATAGCTTCAACGGACTCCCACGATTAATTATATAGATTAATACCTAAGAACCCATCAAGACCGAGGTTTATGCTTAACATTATTCGTGGATAGCTCATCATTGACCTGGTATCATTTCCAGATCCTAAAATATTGAACTGTTGCGGATGGCTTGGATCGATAAACACTATGAAATATCGATTACAAAACGAAACCGACTCAGAATTCAATGGATATTGATAATCTTGTTATGTCCACAAATTATATTTGTTCTCTCTTTAAAAAGCCTTCTGATTGATCAAGATATGCTTTGTCTTATCTATTAACCACAAAGGAAATAATCAAACTCTTGTTGAAGCCAGAGAAAAAGAAGGGGGAGTTGAAACTTATTTTGGCATCAAGTTGGATAATGGGAACAACTAGAAGATTTAAAATTTTACCAAATATTATATACAATTTTTGTTGTATTATATACAATTTTTGCAATCACATAGCAATTTAAAAGCTAAGAAGGAAAAAAATTTTAGTTGAAAGACTTAGCTTTATTTTAATGAACATGACAACTTTTGTATGCCCAATTTTCAAATTATATGAAAGTTTGTGGAATTCTCTTAGCCCAGTCAGATTTATACTTTGTTACCACTGTAATTTCTAACGTGTAAAAAATTTTGTGGTCTACGACGTAAATCAAAAAAAATTGTGAAAATTATATATATATAGTATTTTCTAACCTTAATGAAAAATATGTATACAAATAGCTATCTATTTAGGCAGCACAAAATAGAAGTTTTGTTGTATCTATTATACGAGACAATTTAGGACTCAACTAATGTAAGGCGATTCTCAAGCAAGGCTAAAAAGGCTTTGGTCATATAACTTCTTTACTTAGGCTCTGTTTGTTTGAAAGTTAAAAATTAATCAGGTTTAATTTTAATCTGGCAAATCACATCACATATAAAATTTAATATTAAAAATTATCTTTATTTCACATCCTACACACATTATTAAAATAATAACTAATTTATATCACATTCCTCACATATCTCAATATAATAGCTAACTTCATATTACATCCCTCATATATCCCAATATAATAACTAATTTTATTTCACATCATTCACAATTTTTAATAAAAAAATATATCTATTTAAGTTTAATTTTAACCTAATTAAATTTAACCTTATAAACAAACAGTAAGAGGTAGCGAACTAGCCTACCTTGTGAGTACTATGAAAAGAAGCTCAAAACTTATGTTACTGTCCTAGAGTGAAGAATATCCATCTCATAAGAACTATAAAGCTTTTCGTCTAGTAATGCTACTAAACTACATCGTAATTAAGATGAACATCAAGACTCCAATGTTAAGTTTATCTCAAACTTGTTTTAAGTTCATGCTATATTTCAGTCACATCAATAGCATTGTACTTTAATCTTTGATAGATTAGCCGTCATACATGAACCGCTAATCCGGATATGATTGCTACTCAATGACATCGTATAACCGGTACAGTAGTCTTCTATTAGCTGATATTGCATATACAAGCACATATAGAATTAATTAAATGGTCTTGCTGCTATCGATCATCCTAAAAAATAATACCATAGCTACTTGGACAATGGACCATCAACTCATTGCTATGATACACTTTTTCAAATTGCTCATACAGGCTAAAAATAGTTAGAACAATACGTGTTAAGTACGCTCTATTACTAATATTAGGGCAGAGTACATTAATCTAGTATAATAACTCCTAATCAAAATCATCATACTCAAGCAAACGAGTCAATTGAATTTTAAGTTTCCTATCATACAAGTGCGTCATTTTTCTCTGGTTTAAGCTTTTCTAGATAAAAAATGGAAAATCCCTTTGCCTCTTCTTACCCTCTTTGAAACCTATCTCGCTCATGTTGCTATTGATGATTTTCACGACACGAATTTCCTCATTAACTGTGATTAATGAATAACAAAATTAGCGGTACGTTCTATTGTACATTTTATGGAATGATATATATATATATATATATATGAATCAAAACTCATTGATAGCCAACAACCTTTGGAAAAAGAGCAAAAAAATCTTGAAAAAAGAAAAAGAAAAACTTTTAGCACTAATTAACATAACTAATGCATATAATTAGCTATACTCCTTACTAGTTTGTAAATTAATTAAGTAAACATAAATAAAAGCATATTATAAATCTCACCCTGATATAATTAATTTATTGCATTTATTTGTAGCTCCTTCAGATTAATTATATGATTCCCTCCATCATCATCTTCTTCTTCTCTCCGGCTAGAAGGACGGCCGGCTGTGAGGCCACCCAAAGGCGTCGAGCTGCCCGCCGCCCGGCATCAGATTCGGTGGAAGGTTCAACATCGGCATCGGCGGCGCATCCGACATCCCGCCGCCGCCGCCCAACCCCTGCGGCGGCGAGCCGCTTCCCACAGGCCCGCCGCAGCCGCTGCCATGCCCGTCGTCCTCCTCCAACGGCAGCCGCTCATACGTCGCGTTCGAGAAGGTAGAAGCCACCACCATGACCGGCCCGGCGGCCACGAGCGACCCCACCACGCTGCCCCCAACCACCTGGCCCTGCCCGCCGGCAAGGTAAATGGTCAGCCCGGTGGATCCCGGCGGCGCCGGCCCCGGCAGGAAGGTTCCGGCGAGGGAGAGGATCTCGAACCGGCCTTGGAGGGCGACGACGGCCCCGGGGGCTGCCGGCTGGCGGAGGGTGACGTTAGCGACGGCTCCGGCGCCGCTCAGGACGCAGACCCCGCGCTGCCGGCGGCGGGCGAACTGGGCGATTGAGTCGGCGACGTCGGCTCCGCCGGCGACCTCCATGACGTGGCTTCTGAGAGCGTTGGGGCTGTCGCGGGTGACGAAGATGGGGGGCTTTGGCTTGTTCTTGGATCCCGGCGGGCGGCCGCGTGGCCGCCGGCTGCCCACCTCGACGGCCCCTTCCTTGGGCTCGTCGCCGTTGTCGACGCGTTCCTCTTCGTCCCCTGGGTCGGAGGGCTCCGGCCGGTGGGGGAGGTTCAGCTCGTGGCTCAGCTTTCCCGGGTGGCCGGAGGAGGCCGAGGCCGTCTCCATTCCGGCGAGTCCCAGGTGGCCCGCCCACCAAGGGTTTGCCATCCTCTTCTTCTTCTTCTTCTTCTTCTTCTTCTTCTTCTTCTTCTTCTTCTTCTTCTTCTTTCTTCTTCTCGTTAATCAGAAATGCATTATTGAATTAGAGAAGTTAGTTGGGTGATTAATTATTTATATAATTTAAAGTAGATGACAGGAGGAGGAAGGAGGCCGGCAGACGAGAGGTAGAAGAAGTCACAGCTAATTCAAAGGAGGAATAGAAGAGGGAGAGGGAGAGGGAAAGAGGAGAAATAATATAAATGGGTAAATTACATCCGGGTTCCACAGATTGGATCACATTTCATGAACATCCAAACATTTTTTTTTTATTTTACCTACAAATTTTTCTCACCCCACTTGAAAATTGTGATAGTAGTGTGGCTCGAATCTAATATAACCCTTAGGTACTCACGAAAACTATTATATTATTAGGTTAGGATCAGAAAGCCACATCAGTTCCCAAACTTTTGAAAATACGAAACTTTTGGTTCACATGTTTTAATTTCACTTGCCGTCCCATCCCACAGTGAATACGTCAGCATACGCCAAGTTTATACATTCTTGTCATCAGATGCTTTCATAGAGGTGTGGATTAGGATGAAATGTTATGACAGTGTAGCAAATTCGAGATAATATGCGAAGAATCCAACTTGCAAAATAACAATTTTTTAAAGCTTGCTATCCTTACCTATTTCGACTACAACTGCTCGATTTCCTTCTATGATAGTGGGATCAAGTTGAAAGTTCCCCGATAAAGGAGCGGATATTGCCCGCCTTAATTTGAGATCCACGACAAATCTAGATAATATTGGGTCAAATTGGGTGAACTTGAGTTAAATTACAGATTTAATTAAAGGTTAATAGCAATTAGGTCTCTCCATTTTAGGCCTATGTGCATTAGAGTTCCTTTAATTTTTAAATTGATTAATTACTAAAAAGTTTCTATAGTCAATTCATAATTATTATTTGGTCTATAATTTTTAAAAATTTATTGAAAGGCCTCTACATTTTATCTAATATTACATAGAAGGTCCTTTCGCTGTCAAATTCAACAAATTTTTAATTTTACCTATAACATTTTTTCAAATTTTCATATCTTTACCATCCGCCACTGCCTTGTCGATGCCGCCTCGCCGCCGCCGCCTCACCACTACTGCTGTCTTGTTGACATCGCTTCGCCACTAGCACCTTGTCGCGGGGAGCCTTTCTGGGAGAGAGAGAGAGAGGAAGAAAGAGAGGGAAGCAGCTTGCCGGCGCACTCACAACCCTCAACGTAGGCAAGAGAGAAGGAGGGAGGTAAAAATAGAATTTAATGGGACTGTTATTTAATAATTGTTAGTAATGACCTGTTATTTAATAATCATAATTTACAAAAAAATTTAGTGCCATAATATTTTAAAATAGGATCCTTCCAGCAAGTTTTTTGAAAATTATAAATCAAATATTAATTATAGGTTAACTATAGAATCTTTAAGTAATTAATTTTTTTTTTAAATTAATCAAATAGGTCCTCTAGTTGAGATAATATGCAAATAAGATTTTTAATATTAATTAAAAGACTATATTTTTTCTAACTAATTTAACTAATTTAAAGATAAATCAATATTTCTGATGAAGATAAAGTTTAAATAAAACTATTAATTAGAGAAAATATCTTCTATTAAGTATTTTAATTAATACCAAAGAATTGATTTGTATTTTACTTCAACTATAGAATGTGTTTGGTTAATTTAAAAATTAGATGAACCTAATTGCATATGCGCACAAACTAAAGAGACCTAATTGCTATTAACCCTCGAATGAATAACCCAGAGATTTCCTGCTTTGTTATTGGCCCATAATTGCAGTCCAATTAGGACGGCCCAGTGGGCCTGGAGTTCTTTCACATTTGTTAAATTTGTTTTCTGCTTTCCGCCCAATACTTTGGCCCAGTAAGTCCTAGAGCCCATAATTGCATCAAAACTTTTCAGTTTGGTGCCAATGTTTGTAAAAGTTTACACTATGATCCCAAAAATTGATTTAAAAATTGGGATAATTAACTACATGTCTTACAATTTAGTTTTATTTATGACTTACCCATCCATTCTTAGTTAATTACGCTATACACACTAAAAATATTATAAAATCTTACATACACATATTTTAACTTATTTCTATTATAATGAGTAATCATAATTTTTCAATAACCTAATTATAGTTAGATTACAAAAAATTTGAGTCGTTCATCATATTATTTTATGAATATTTAAATATATTTTGAGTGAAAATCCTAAAACCTTAATATTTAGGTGGCGACGAAGGAAGGAGACATCCACGACATGAATTGATTTTAAGACAAATCAGTGCTTTAGTGTGGTATTGAGAAAGAGAAAAATATGTACTATTAAGAGTAAAAATATAATTTTAATGATTTACTCACAGAATATTTTTTTTTCAAATAGATTTCGTTTAAGTTTTAACTCAAATGTGTGTATGTAAGATTTTGTAATGTTTTGAGTGTGCATAACATAATTAACTAAGAATAGATGGGTAAGGCATAAATAAAACTAAATTATGTGGTATGTTGGTAATTATTCCTTAAAAATTTCACGAGTATTTTTAAAAGTTTGAGTGTATAAAAAAAAATTTTAATACCAAAAACACCCCTCGCCAGCGATGCCAGACTTGTGCAATCACAATATCTTAAAAATATATTTAAAATTTTTCAAAAGTCTATATATATATAAACTTTTTATATCTTATTTTAATATTTAAATACATATATATATATATTATTTTTTTAAGAGAGAGCTAGACAATATATTTTTATTTTTGTGAATTTACGTAAAATTAAAGATTTTTTTTATGTTTCTATGCTAATAGCAATTAAGATCAAATGAGTTTTACGATTAAAAACAATATTATCACATAAAAATCTCAAATAATGTGCAACTCTTGAATCAAATTTGGCCCTTTTGGTTCAATTTTGCTAGTCATGTCTATGTGTGATGACATCAATATAGAATTATTTAATATTAAGTTAATTTTAACATCTATTAACTTAATTTCATTTCATATATATAATATGTAAATTAAATTATTAATTGGGTTAAATTATACAATAATGGTGTTGGTACAACTGACAAGAGTTAGTTGCTAGCACCTCCCATATCATAAATATCTCTCCGAGGTCATTTATATAATTTTCTTTTTTAGGTGATAATTAATTTGTAATTTTTTTTAGAGCATTTCATTGTCATACAATATTAATCAACCACTCTGATTAAATTAAATAATTATCGAATTGTGGAATGATGCATATTGGCTCCTTCATGAATGTGACATCCACCATAAGAATTTTTTTTTAAAAAAAGTTTTGGTTTAATCATTTTCAAATTAAATAATTTAAATTACTAAAACCAAATTTTCAATTATACAGCATATAAATTATCAAAAAAATTATATAGTATGTATACATAACACTCAAATATATAAAAAACTATTATTTCAATACCACTATAGCATGTGGTTATTTTAAAATTAATGATAATAATGATTAAAAAAAAGAAATTTAATTTGTAACTTGCACTCAATGGGAGTGTAGAAATGTCAATTAATTAAAAACAAAATTTAATTTATAAATAAGAAATTTATTTTCTTAATATATATATATATATATATATATATATATAAATAATTTATTTATGAGTTCTAC
>JAEMOT010002817.1:645954-657403 GCA_019297695.1 Apostasia ramifera | reverse complement strand
AACAAACCCAATACAACCCTATGGCTTTTTCAAGGAACCAAAGCCAAGCAAACCTTCAATCCTACAGCTTTTTGCAGGAACCAAAGTTGAGCAAACCTACACACCTCCACTAGGGAGATAAAGAAAGGAAGTAAAGGTTTTGCTAGACTAGCTAGCTTAAGTTACAATGCATGTATAAGAATCAATATTACAATGAGGCACTCTATGCACATGCAAATAAGCCAAGGGTCAACTCAAATAAATCTGAAAAGGCTAGCATAAAATAATGAGCAAGATGATTTAAGAAATATCACCCAATGTAAGCCTTCAACAGGAAGAACAAGAAGTAAAACAGAAGTTTGAAGAATCTTAATAAGTAATAACCTCAAGAAGCAAGATTCTCATCAAACCAAAAAACCAAAACGCAGCAATATATTTTTCTGAAGCAGGAAACAGAATAGAACCAGGAATTTCAGCTTGTTTTCACTTGAGAAACACCACAATCTCCTTCTTTAAAGTCTCCTTCAAAATANATAAAACCCAAGTTACAAAGTGAAAGAATGATGGCTCTTGATTTGGATTGATGTAGCTCATGCAACCTTTTGGAAAATACATGAGTATTAACCAATAGGTTATATGTTGTCATATACCAAAATAGAGGAACAATTAATGACCATGTAGTGATCTATCATAGGCATGAGATTGTGTTAAGCTAAAACAACTTTTAACCTAATATATGATAAGTATTAAACTTTGAGTTAAGCTTCAAACTCAAATCAATAGATTGAGTGAGCTACACTCTCAATTCAAATTACTTAACATGAATAAGTTGAAAGAGATTTTCGCTTAAACAACCAAACACGATAAATACGAAAGAGAATAAGGTTTTCTTAACTAGAAAACCAAAAGGAAAAATTCGAGTAAAAACCTTGGCAAATATGCACATGCTTACATAATAGTCCTAGAAAAGAAAACAATAAAAATTCCAGTGAGATCCATCTTTTCTCTGGACTTTAATTTGGACTCAATCCTCATATAAGATAATATAACTTGTTAACACACTAAATAAGAGGATTAGTCTATAACAACTAAATTAATTGTTGTCATCAAAATCAAAGGGTTCAACAGTGTGAAATATGTGAAATACGTAAAATTTAAATGAATATGGTGCGATAGTGGTAATATTTATAAATTGATGATGAAATGTGTAATTTCATGTAAATTTTATGTTTTGTATGTAAAAACTTCAAAAATAAAAAGGTAAATATTTTATTTAATTTTATCCATTAGCAAATTCTTTAAATATTTCCATTCTATATGTTTCGCATGTGGGCAATAATTATTAGCAATCAGGTGAGAGGTCCGTTTAGCTTTTCAAATTAATTAAATTAATTATTAAAATTACTTGAGAAAATATTTTAAAAAATAGTATTATTATTATCATCAAGATCAAATGAAGAACATTATTTTCAGTTATAAAACTAAATTAAAATTACTTTTATCTGAAATTTTAATTTAATTTAATTTTTGAACTAACTAAATTAGTAAAAAATTATTTTTTATTTTACTATTTTAATAATATTAAAAATTTATTTGTATGTCATTTCAAATTAGGTTGTATGACAAATTAAATTAATTTTAAATTTAGAGAAATCCTCTTTCTTGTAACTTGAATTAGAGAGAGCTGATTGCTATTAATTAGTTCAAAAAAATAATATAATAAAAAAAATATTATTTTTTTATAGATAAATAGTATTTGGGTCTCTCTAGTTTACTCATATGGGCAAATAGATACTTCGAATATTTAAATGTAGTAAACTGATTTTTAGTTTGATGAAATATGCATGTGGGTTCTTGGGCCGTAACAAACATTAGAAATTACTCTCTCTCTCTCCTCCCCGCATCTCTCTCTCCTCCCGATCGTAGCGCACAGGCGATTCCACCGGACCCCAGCGGCTGCGTCGCGTGTGCGACCCACCGTGCGTAGTCCCTCTCTCTCCTCCCGATCCCCGCGCACGGGCGACGATCGCTTGACCTGCTGGAGGCAGCGCGACCGCCAGTGGGTCGCACACACCCCGTGGCCGCCGGACCTGTCGCCGGACCCACCGTCGGTGGGGTCGCACATGCCGCGCAGTCGCCGGGGTCCGGCTGCGTCTCTCGTGCGTGGCGATCGGGAGAAGAGAGAGAGAGAGAGGTGATTTCTAACATCTGTTACGGCCTAAAGACCTACGTGCATATTTCATCAAATTGGAGGACTAGTTTGCTATATTTAAATATTCGAGGGATCTATTTATCCATACGAGTAAACTAGAGGGACTGTGATGCTATTTATCCTTTTTTTATTTATTATGTTATTTTGGTCAATGAGCAATGTCATTTTCGTAATAATTAAGTTTGACCTATATATTGGTTTGATGTGGTTGATAGACAGCCTATGGCCCTATGGTTGTACTTGAAAAAAATACAATATTAAAGAGTGTTGACTAATTACAAATGAAACAAAATTAATTTTTTTTAAAAAATGATGGCAATCTTGGATGAGTAATATGATTCTAACTTTATTATATCTATCCAGATTCATTGCAATTAAATCAATTTATTAATATTCCCCATGAAAAAAAATCTATTTATTAATAAATATTTATAATTTTTATTTTTTGGTAATAGTACAAAAGCATGTGACTCTCAATCATGTCACGAAAATTTTTTGGGTCGTGTCACGAATCTGTCCAACGGTAGTGCAAAGTCACGCAAATGAGTAGTCCCGCTTCACACATAATACTGTAAATAATATTGAGTTACTGAGTGATAAAATTGACCGTCCGATTGACTGACTGGATGGTCTGGTAGCTAATTAAATCGTTCGTTCAGGTCTGTTTGACTACCAAATTAAGTAGGTATTTATCCAAAAAATTAAGTATAGCTTAAAATCAGGTGGGTATTCATCTGGAATAGCAAATATCACATGTAACCATATATTCTCGAATTAATATCTATTTGATTTCAATTTATATTTACTTTTTTATATAAATATTTCCCTAACACCTACTTATTTGGTAACCGAACAGATAGTTAGGTAAATCGGCCGGATGGCCTAATCACCAGACTACACTGATGGTCCGTTCGGCCACTCGGCAATTTAAAGCCATTTGCAGAGTAATGCGTGAAATGGGCTCGCTCTTCCGCGTAGCTCTCCGTTATTAACGGACGAACGCTTGACGTGGTCAAATTTTCAAACCTAATAATTTTTTTTAATCATATAATTGCCAACGTTATCATATTTACAAGTAGCCACATAACGTTTAGATTGATAATGAGCATAGAACATGTTATCAAATAATCTTTGGGAACCTAATAAAAATAAAAAAAATCTTTGGGAACAAATTAATTGAAATTGAACAGTTTGGCACACATTATGTATGTATGTATGCTTTCTTTTTACACATTATGAAAAATTTTATATAAATAAATGGATTATCTCTTTGATGGAATTCGGCGTTATGTTTGAAAATCGAAAGTCAATGTGACGAACCATAGTTAAAAAGTTAGGCAAGCTTTTAAGCCTAAATAATACTAAAAAACTATAAAAATAGATCATCCTATATCAAAATAAAGAAAAAATCTAAATAATATTAATAATAATATGGCTTTAAAATATAGATGTATTTTTTAGAGCAAAATAATTAGACTGATAACGAGAACTCTGTAGTTAAATGTATTTAAGCCACAACAGTAACAGAATTAGTGACCTCTAAAAAAGTGCTTAAGTCGAGAGACATTCGTCTTTAATTAATTCAAATTTGATTCGATTTTTTTAGCGTTGAAATTATCTCACTCAAATAAACTTAATTCAACTCTTGACTCAATATCTATAATTCTTTTAGCGCTTCTGATATAAATTTAAAATATCATATATATATATATATATATATTAAAAAAATTAACGTATAAATACACACAATATTCACAAGTTCAATGAAAAACTATATTTAATATATATGTATATGATGAATATTCAAAGCAAAAAGAATTAAAATTAAGTTCTACATATGTTACTCAAAATTACGGCTTTTTCTAGCTCAATCGCGTGAAAGCTTACTTGAAATTAAGATTTTCATATTGAAATTCACGTCATTATAATTTTTAATTGAAATAAAAGAATTGTGGAATTTAAAAAAATTTAAAATTTAATAATTTTATTCAATTCAAATTAAATTTAATTTAAAAGTATAAATTTAAGTTCAAGTTGATTCAAATTTGCTCGGACTCAAGAAAATGACAAAGAAGATGAAGTATAATAATATTTGCAATTCATTTAATTCCAAATTTAAATTTATATAATAGATAACGTCATATAAAACGAAGATGTTCGTAAATAATTTTAAATTGTATATCATATTTTTGGCTCATAAATTGAAAAAAAAAAGAAGAGGAATTTGCATACTTGAGCAAATAAAATTGTAAAATTATAAATAAATGCGAGGCTTAATAACACATAAAGATGGGATAGAAATTTCTAAAAATATGATAAAAAATTTATAAGATGCCATAAACCATAAAAAAAATTATTAAAAATTCCCAAATTGCTAGTTACATGTTTTCATATTTGAATTTAATAATAAATATCAAGAAGTATATTTGGTTACTTATGATAAAAATCTTATAACATCTTTTTGATTAATAGGTTAATCATGATTAAAACTTAGAATTCATTATATATATATATATATATTTATAATTATTTTTGGTATATTGTCTAGGAGTAACATAGGTAATTTTTCTATCATAAAAAAAAACATAGGTCATTTTAATTGTATTTTAAAAGTTCCTCACGTGATCTATTAAATAGTAAAATTTCATAAAAAAAAATAATAAAAACCAAATATTTAATACATAAATTATAATTGTTTTATCGGCATCAAAATACCCTTAAAAAATATATTGCCCGATTTTATTTAACTATAATAACAGTGATTTGAGTGAATATAAAATGTATTGATTGGCATAAATTTTAATATTAAATTAATAGTATTTAAATTTTATCAATAATTATTTTTTCACGTTTTATATAAATTTCAAATTTTATAAATTTATTTCATTTCTCAAATATATTCTAAAATAAAAATTATTTTATTTCGAATTTATCTTAAATCTTAAAAATAAAATCACTTCAAAAATTATATTTTATTTTAAATAAAAATAATCTCACACACAAATAATTTTTAAATAATATTTGCAAAATGAACTAATATTGTTTCACTTTTTCGCCTATCTACGATCATAATTACATTTGATAAAAAAAAAAAATTAAAGTTTTAAAAATGATTGAATTGATAAACATAGACTACCAAACAATTACTAAACTAATTAATTTATCAAACTTATTTTTCATGAATAAGAAATACTAACTCTTATGAGCAGTCCTTATCAAAAAAAAAAAAAACTTTTCTGAACAGTGAACAACATCTTATAAAAAAACAACAACATTTAATGTTGTAATATTAATTAAAAATATTTAAATATATTTATTTGGCTTCTTAAAATAATAAATTAACAGCTAAAAAGGATTTATACAATAAAAATTTAGGCTTAGGCCTCGTTTGGTTCAAACTTTTTTTTAGACCAAAAAAAAATATATATTTTTTAAGTTTAATGAGAAAAAATTATTTTAATATTAGACAGCATATAAAATGTAAAGTATTTTAAATTCTAATATTTATATTTATATTAAATATGAAATAAAATTAATTTTTATAGTTGAAATTTGTGTTGGGTAAAAATTTCACCTCGAACCAAACGAGGCATTAAGGTTTAAGTAATATATTTTTATTTTTAGAGACCTGCGTAAAATTGAGTCTATCGCGCGGCTCCGACGCATTAATTTTAATTTTTTATAAGCTTTAGGACACACATCACTATTAATTTTTATATGTTCCTGCCTAAAATTATTTTTTTGTATGTTGATTCATGAGATATGAGATTTGAATGATTTTATTTAATTACATTGAAACTAACCCAAATAAAACAAGCTCTTCCAAATTCATGTAAACATGGGTTTAAGCGTTTTGAGTTATAAGAATTTTAGTTGAATCGAATTCAACCGAGTTAAGTTAGGCCGCACACGTAAACTTTTAGAAGCGTAAAAGAGTTTCTAAGATAAATACTCCCCCGTTAATAAAAGTTCGGGTTTCACCCGCTTCTATTCTTTCGTGTGTATGATTATTTTTTTTAACCAAATTCATTAAACAAAACTTTTGGATAATGCTAAAAAATAAATGCAAATAGAGATTAAACATGCATGCAAATGCAAAAAAAACATTTTTTAATAAGAAATGATGTAAATTTGTTTTAATGTCAATTCTTAATGCAATGAAAGAAAAGGCAATTGTATATAATATATTATGATATTGTTCTAGAATCGCCCCACTCTAGCATACTAATACGGAGATTATGCAGCAAGGTAGCTGAGTCAGGCACTGTGCTGCATAATCTCCGTATTAGTGGGCCGAAACGTGACAAAAATAAAGAAATTAATCGTGATTATTTATAGATGAATTACATACAGGGTAAATGAGTTTGATAGGCATGTGCGTAATTTAAGGAGCAAATTTTCACCCTTATCTGGCTTTCGTGTTTCCTTTTTATTTACATAGTTTCTTCCTCCTAACTTCTCCTTCAAATTTCATTTAAAAGAAAATCTCCTTTCAAGAGCCTAGCCAAATTAACTCGTGTTAATTTGAGCTACATAGTTTTTTCGAAAATTGTACAACCAGTGTGTAGAGGTTCAATGCAGTCCTTTGCGAGACAATGCTGGGTTCCCTTCACACTAGGGGTGGCAAAACGGGTCGGCGGGTCGGGTTCGGGTCGAACCCGAATCTAACCCGACCCGAATAGCCTCAAACCGAACCTGACCCATTTATTAAATGGGTCAAAATCCATGACCCGAACCCGACAGGATTAATAAATGGGTCGGGTTGGCGGGTCGACCCGACCCATTTATAGAGTATTTTTTATAAATGCCCAACCCGAACCCTACCCGACCTGATTATGCCCAACCCGAACCCGACTCGTTTAATAAATGGGTTAAAATTCATGACCCATACCCGAAATTTGCGGGTCGGGTTCACGAGTCGGGTCATATATTGCCACCCCTACTTCACACGATATGTAAGCTATTTTAGGTTTTGTCTTAGGATTTATTTACTAAGACAGATGAATACAAACAAGCGGGGAACGCAGATACAAGCAAATAAAGACTTGAGGCCCTTCTCAAATGTTTTTATTTTATTATCATATGTGTTCGTCTAAAAAATTAATTTTAATAAAATTGAAATTAAATATAATTAAATATTTTTTTATTTAAAATCTGTATAATATGAAATAAAGTTAATTCTTATATTGATATAAGTCAGTTGTTATTTAAAAAATTAAAAAGCTAGTCATTATTTTATTATGTGTAAAAGATAAAATATATTTAAATTTTAATATTAAAATTTATGTTTAACGTGATATATTAGATTAAAATTAATACGATTAATTTCAGTACGGGTTGACTATTACATAAATAACTTGAAATTCTTGGCTAGTTCAAAAATATTTTCATAAAAATCTTAATGGGCCTTGGGCTTGGGCCCATATAATGGACAACATGATTAACATTCACATTGTGGCACTGATATAAGAAGTGATAGTTGGTATATAGAACAAAACACGTGTTCTCGTATATATCTAGCATTTTTTTTAAACACACCTCGGACTAAATTTGACGCGCTATCACTTAAGAAGTAATATGAAGTGATTATGATATCGTATGTAATAAGCTCACTCGCCTAACTTAGTTTTTATCCTCTTAATTTTGTATAAAAATATTTTTAAGAGTATCACGTAAGATTCTATTTTATTTAATTTTAACATATATAATTAGGTAATTTTATAAATTATAAACAAGCAATTATCATTGTTCACAAATAGTCTCGTCAATGTGCTGATATCTGACTCATGATCTTGTTTGTCAAATTAATCGAGAAAATATACTAAAAAACTCTAGAGTCTAAATGAGTCGGTTATTGAATTTTAAAAGAGCCGCATATTAAACAATCTAATCGAGCATATTCAAACATTAACGAATTAAATGGCAGCATGCTTAGATTCGTTCATTTACTAGTCAATCTTTCAAAATTATATTCAAAATTGTTTATTAATCTTAATAAACTGAATAAAAATGAGCTTTTATCAAATTAAGTATCGAGCAATTCATCAAATGTTTAGTTTCTTTATAGCAAAAAGGAATTACGCATCAATCTGAAGCCAACAAACTTTGAGTCTAGTTTGGATTAAATCATTTAGAATCGAGTCAATTTCATATTGGATCCAAATCAAACCCGTGTACCTATACCTACACTCCATGATGTGTATATCCATACAAGTCGACTCAAAAATATGATCTTTTCACTTTCAAGTTAACTTTCGATTTTAATCGAGCTTAATTTTTAAAATTATTCCCTGTATTTGATAGATTACCAGAATTTTTTGTTAAATTTTATGTATAATATGCATATATTGATTAATACTTTTAGGTCCTATTTGACAACTGACTAAAAAATATGACTTATTTTAACTACAGCTAAAATCTTAAATATATTTTTAAAAAAAATATTTTATATCTCATCCTACACAAATTTCAATATTAAACAATCACTTTATTTCACATCATATATATTTTTCAAAAAATTTCACAAAATTTTTTCAAATCATCTTTACATATATACCATTCATATATATGACATATTTCTATACCTAAAAGTCTAAATTCGTCTCATTATACAAATATCGAGTTAAATGAAATTGCTTTCATTTTCAATGATGGGTTTATCTTGAGTCATAAAAAAAAAAATTAAATCAAATAAAATATGAATAAAATTTTCAACTTTTGTTCAAACATCCTAATAAATTTCATATCACAAGATCAAAACAAATACATCATCCCAAGTTTTATTATGTGCTCATGAAAAACATTGTGGAGGTTCACATAAAAAAAAACTCAAGCTCAAATAAAAATAATTATAATTTTGAATTTATGGCAGTTGACTTTAATGGTTCTTCAGCATGTTGACTTTTCTTATGTTGTTCATTGAAGTGAGGCTTTAAAGGCCAATGATTGCAATAACTTTTCCTATTAAGCTTTGATGCAAGAAGAAGCACATAAGACTTTGAAGTCGAAGAAAAATGTGAGACAATCTCATAACTTTGGATCGGGTTTGGGTGGCTATTGAGTTATTGAGTCAAATTTTGATAAAATCAATACTCAGATGCGATATAAATATGACTTATTAGAATTAAACTTGTTTGTTAATGAGTATTTTGACTTGGAATGACCTCAACCTAATTCATTGACGCATCAATAACATGCCCTTGGAACCCAAATCTATGCAATGAATCAATTAATTGACCCACTGAGGGAATCGATAAGAGTTGACCTCGTGAGTGAGAAAAAAATAAAAGTAAACCGCTTCTAGATTTCTAAAGTTGATAAGGCCCTTCAATTAGCCCATAAATTTTAAAAATTTTTGCACAAATTTTTCAGTCACTTCAAATAGGTCTATGAATTTTGAGATTTTTTACATAGACTTTTAAGGTTGATAGAATATTTCAAACTAGTCCCTAAATTTTTATCAAGAGTTGTGGGGGACTGCTTTGAAGCACCCTATCAACCTCAAAGACCTACATGAAAAATTTCAAAATTTATGGATTAATTTGTAGTATCATATCAATCTCAGGAACCTACTTGAAAGATTTCAAAGTCCATAAACCAGTTTAAACTGCCTTTTATAGAAAATCAATTTAATGAAGTATAATTCTTTTTATCATAAGTTAGATTCGTGTCAAATTTGCAACAGTACGTAGAACATTTACATCAACTTTAATTTCGTTAAAATCTAAATGGTGCATTATCTACATCGGTTTTTCGACTTATAATGAAATATTTTTGACATCTTCAACAGATCTTTAACAAAAGTAATATGATTTATATTTAATTACCCTCCCATGACACAATTCCCTGCAATGCAAATTTTTATTGCAAGAATATCTAAATGAAGGGTAAATTTGCAAATTTTACTTACACCATAAATTGTGCTCCACAATTCAGGCTCTGTTTGGTAATGAGAAAAAAAAGAAGATGTAGTTGAAATTTTTAGTTATTTTTGAAAAATGTGTATGATGTGAAATAAAGTAAGTTGGTTATATTAAAAATTGTGTATGATGTGAAATAAAGTTGATTGATTTATTGAGAATTGTGTTGGATGTGAAATAAAGTGATTGTTTAATGTTGGAATTTGTGTGAGATGAGATATAAAATAATTTTTTAAGTTTTTTTAAAATAAATTTAAAATTTTGATCATGGGTAATTTTAGCCATGATTTTTATCCCATTGCCAAACAGGGCCTCAAAGTCAAGTCCAGGTTCCACGCTTTTGCTTTGCGCTCCACAATCAAAGTGAGTGAAAGTTGTGCTGGATATTTTTGTAAAGTCTTGGCCTCCCATTCAAAGCCACATAAAATAATTATTTTTACTTATTAGACATCTAAAAATACTTTAAACATCTAATATTAAGAAAAATTTGTATATGTCGCCCCAAAAAATTTATTATTTTTAGGCGTCACCCTCAAATTTTATTATTTTCAGACAGCACCCCTCATTTTGAGGTAAAGTTACAGGCAGCACTCCGCTTTTGAAATTAGATGGGGGTGTTGCTTGAAAATAATAAATTTTTAAAGGTGATAGATATAAATCCTCCTAATATTAATCACTTCACAATGTGGACTCCATTGGTTACTTGATAATTGTATGATTCTTAATATTTAATTAAAATATATTTATATGTAATAAATCAATTTATAATCGTATGTAACTAGATATTGCATTAAACATAAGAAAAAACTCTAAATATATAATCCTAAATGATGTGCCAAATTTACCAAGTTATGTAGCTGGTGCTCACGAGTTGTGTTTCTTTGCTTATGGATTAGGGTACCCTATAGATTCTTTACTGTTGATCCTATAGATTAGGGTACCCCAACTAATGATGCAAGGGTTTCCACAACCTTGGCGAAACCATCTGGGATATTTAGAATGTAATTGGCCATTCTATGATGATGAAAAGATGTTAATAAAAAAAAAATAGAAAGAATCTTTGAGGTCATTTTTTCTTGTTAATATTGAAGATAATATTCATTTAAAAGTAATATAAAATTAAAGTTTTTACATACAGAATATAAAATTTATACGAAATTACGCATTTCACTATCAATTCATAAATATTACCACTATCACATCATATTTATTTAAATTTTACGCATTTCACATATTTCACACTATATTCTTTGATGGTGAACTTCACATTTCTAAATTAACTTTGATCTTAACTATATTATTAATATATTAATTAAATACTATAAATAAATTAATTTAT